>JAVYIG010007902.1:0-95700 GCA_035222895.1 Strongylocentrotus droebachiensis
CCAACAAAAGAGGGCACGTATTGGAAAAATAATGTAATACTTGTAATCATTGTATATACCCTACATTGTGATAAATACATAATCTGGGAAGATTTTAATAGTATATTATTTTTCTCTTACATGGCCAAAGATACTGCTGAAAATCAGACTTGGCAATTGTTTAAGTAAAAGGGTCACGTCACTGATTAAATAGGATCACTCGCCAAATATTAAAGGTAAAGACCAGTATTGGAAACGCCCCAATTTCAAAAATGAAATGGAAGCTCTCATTACCAATCATGTGAAAGAATATGTTTTGACTAATACATGATGATAACAAATTTGCCGGGAAACCGCCTACTAATTCATATATTTGGTAAATTTGTTTCTCTCATGGTCTGGTGAGAGATATAGGGTAGTCCCATATACATCTTTCTGTGTATAGTGCTTGTAACTTTACGAAGAATGGGCCAAATTTCTTATCATTTTGATGATTCCAAGAACCTTGCAGATGCTAGATGCTAGATGATCAACCTTTTTCTGATCGATTCCACAACGTTCTTTCACAATGCAATCGCAATGACCATTACTAGTCTTTACCTTTAAAAGAGGAAACTTATAAGAATGAATAAGGGGCACTTACTACAAAAGAAAAGTGGCCCTTGTCAGAAAAGGGGCACCCTCCCAGATTTGAAAAAGGGTCAATTATCAGCTAGGGTAAAGGGGGGGTACTTATAAGAGGCGGTTAGGAGAACTCTTGTACCTGAAGAGGGGGAACTCGCCTGGGATGAATTGGGGTTCTTGTGGAAATGGAGAAGGACAAATTGTTACGAAGAAAATTGGGCACTTGTCGAAGGAAACGGCGCTCCTATCAGATTTCAATATGGGCCATTTTCGGAGGTGTGAAAAGGGGTACTCATCAGAGATTTAAAAAAATAAAAGAATAAAAGAGGCGCTTATCAGAAGGAGAAAAGGCACCTATTACAAAGGAAAATGTATATTATTATAAGGGAAAAGGGCACGAGTCAAAATGAAAGAGGGCACTAAGAGTTGAAAGGAGGGAATTATCATAGGTGAAGGGGGCGTTTATCAAATGTGGTAAGGGGCACTTACACGAATGTGAAACGAACACCTACAAGAAATAAAAAAAGGGGCACTTATCTAAAGAACAAGGGGCACTCTTCCTTTGTAAAGAGGGGGCAGCTTGTGGGATATTGAACAGATGGGGGGTGGGGGAATGCGCCTTCCCCTCCCCCTTCCCTCGGGTATGCAGTCTTTGGATAGGTAAGCAGCATTTGTCCAAACGACAATTGCTTGGGCTTCATTTCGTCAAAGGTATTAGGTTAGGGTAAGGGTAGCATTTGGTTTCAGGTTAGGTTTGGGTTTAGAGTAAGGTTAGGCTAGTGCTGGGTACAACAGGGTTGAAGTTAAAGTTGTCCATGTTTGGTGTGTCTGCGAGCTGTTGTTACAGGAGCAAGGTTCGTACACACATGTGAAGTTGTTTGTCTCTCGGTGTTGTTTAACAATAACTACATATCAGAGCGACCTCACAAAGGCGCCACAGGTTGCCCTTTTAACGGAGAAACGTAATTATCTTATTTTAAAAATTAATTGCGTTACAACAATTATTATTAAACGTTAAAAAGGCCGGCATTTTTGTCCTTGAAACAGTTTCCATTCACGAATGACCTAGTATCAGCGGTCAAATAATTAATTCCATTTTTTCTTCCCAATACTGATAGGACTGTAATCAACCCCTGACACGATTCCAGTTTCTACAAGCATCAGTGGATGTTCCACTTATTATTTCAATATTCAATATTTCTCATTGAGCATCAGTATTGGGTAATTATTTGAATTTCTGGTGTAAATATCTGCAATGAAAAATACAGCGTTTTGATGGGTACGCTGAATTCCAATATTCGACTACGTTGTCTAATTCTATCTATCTAAGTATCTTCTCCCGGTTCGGAGGTTGGTTGCAACATCTCTCAATTTCACTCTATCTTCTGCCATTCTGGTGCACTCTTGCAGTTTTAGTCCACTCCAGTTCTTGACATTCTCTTCTCAGTTGATTCTGGGTCTCCCTCTAGGTCTACTTCCTTCCACTCTTCCTTGCAATTCATCCTTTAAGAGGCTTTGATGCCTTTTAACATGACCAAAGTATTTCATTTTTTCTCTCCTAAAGCCTCGGTCACAAATGCCATTACGAACTGCTACGAACGCCGTACGAACGATTTTCAGACAATGAAATTCGGGATGATAATGGAAAAACAGGAGATTCGTACGAAATTATCGTTCGTACGAACCTTTGTGACCGTAGCATTAATAATAGTGCAATTTGTTTACGCCCTGCCATGTGCAATATCTCTTTGTTGGTTTTTCATTCGTTTCCAGGATATTTTCATCATTCTTCTGTAGATCCACATTTCAAAAGATGTTATTCTATTTTCCATGGCCTTGTTTATTGTCCATGTTTCGGCTCCATACAATAGGACAGACAATAGGACAGACCATACATAGCAGTTTACTAGTCTCAACCTAAGCGCAAATGTCACCTTTCTATTTGTTAATAATCCTTTCATTGCCAGAAAATGTATTCCGAGCAATTTCTATTCTTCTTTTTATTTCTGCGTCGCATCTGGCATCATCTGTGATATTTTGTCCAAAGTAGATGTAATTACTGACCTGCTCAATGATATGTCCATCGTGTTTCAAACATATTCTAGGCTTATTCTCTGTATTACTAAAAATCATTGACTTAGTTTTCTTGACATTCATGCTTAGACCACACTCTTCATTGACAATATACAATACATGTTGTATATCTGCTTCATTCTCTGCGCAAAGTACAGTGTCATCAGCATAACGTAAATTATTAATATTTACACCCCCAATACTAACACCTTTCATAGCTGGAATTTCTTGAATACCAACTCTGTGCACAAGTTGAACAGAGATGGGGACATTACGCATCCCTGACGTACTCCTCTTTTTATTTTTGTGTAACCTGTGATGTCAATGTCAATTTTGATGGCAGCTGTCTGCTCCCAGTAAAGTTTAGATATGAGACGTATGTTCTTACCATCGACATTATTTTTGTGTAAGCCTTCAATCAATTTGTCGTGGTGAATTTTGTCGAATGCTTTAGAGTAGTCAAACTTTGTCTAATTAGTTTACTGAAACTACTTGTTGCAAGTACAATTATTTTCTTATCGAAAGCAGGAGGTGCACAAAAATATTTTTATTCTACTGTATTCTAAATTAAATAGAAATTCTAGTGGATTTACACCCATTTATGAATATTGTATTCTCTTTTTCTTTTTAAAAGTTGGTTCCATTCTTGATACCTAATGTAAATGGAGGTGAAAAGTTCGCAACTTTCCTAGTCTAATTCCCTTGGGTTAACCTAGACATTGTTACTAAATAATCAAATAGTTTCTGAACGATATCCCCAACCCCAACAGTTACCTAGGGATGATTAGCACACAGGGAATGCTAGTTTACATCCTGCCGATCAAACCAATCTCCGCTTTGCTTGTTACCATGGTGATACTTACATCACTTACCATGGCAACACACGCTGTGTGCCTAATGCCGTTATCATGAGATATCGCTCATTGGTATAATGCGATCGGTAGGCAGCTAGCTATGCTCCTCGATCAGTTGCTTTTCAGACCCAAAGTTCGGACACTTTTCGCAGATCGTCGCTGTCGATTTTTTTTCGAGTGAAAAGGGGTTTATAACAGACTTTCAGCCTATGGTAAGTCGAAATATTCTTTTAAACTAAATGGAAACGTTCAGTTCAACAGACAAGATTATGAAAAATAATCATCGATATAGAAGTTGCATTCTCGGAAGAAATCAATAGGATTTCATCAATGAAAATATAAATATTAGCCGTATCTAATCACAAAATGACGGTTTACACAAAGACGTGATTAAGCAGTTCTCTCCTTGGTTTCTTGTAAAGAACAAATTGTAAAACAAACTAAATAGAAACGTTCAGTTTAAACAGACAACATTATGCACCCAAAACATCGTCACCGAAATTGCATTCTAGGAAGAAATCGATAAGATTTCATCAACGTAAAAAATAATATTAGCCGTGTCTGTGAATTTTTCTTGCGATCTAAAATCACAAAATGACTGTTTACACAAAGAGGTGATCAAGCAGTTTCCTCCTTCGGTTCTCGTAAAGAAAAAATAAAACCCATAATTCGTTTAATTATGTTTCCGTTAAAGGTACTATGTCCCTTTTACAGCCAACCTCAAATGCTGTAGAACTTTGCAGGAATTATGAATATGTCATGTATGTCCTATCTGTGAAATTTAAACGTTAGCAATGTCCTCATATTCAAATTATGCAAGGAAACCCGTTTACTTGCTAGACTTCACTGTCAGACACTATTGAGTGACTGACTGGCTTTTTTCTTCTTTGGTAATAACATACATGAAAAGAGTTGTAAAGGGTACATGAGCATTTGTCTACATCAGTAACCCACTTCTGATGGCCAAGATTAAACTGATTGAATCTTTGCGCAGCATAAAACGTATGACAATTCGGTACAATTGTCTGAAAATCAAGACTATTACTTTTGGGCTCTATAGCCCTAAAGTCGATTTGACAACTAATAGTCGTTATTTTCCCACTTGAAGACATTTTCAAGCCCCACCTTTTTTAGGGAAGTTCTAAATTAGTATCATCTTTCAAATGCAGTTGGAATTTAACTTTTTCATTTTTTTGGCCTGCAAATGGGACATAGTACCTTTAATGTAAGATATAAATAAGATATTTTCAAATATCCTTCTCTTGTATTAAATGCCAAGAATCAAAAGACCACTTTAATATATAGGTAAAGTTAATGTTAAATTTATTCGTATTATAGGCGAGTGGATTTGAGAGAATCAAAGATATTTCGTGAAATAGAAACATTTTTTTTAGATGCGCAAGAACAGAGCATTCTTTATCCTGCTTGTTTCTTTGTATTGGCCAGAGGAGGAAAGAACAATCTTTTGTTGGTTTAATGTCAATGTCAATTGTACCAGCAAAAATATTCCCCCCCCCCCCCCCCCCGACAAAAACATCCATCATTTTGTTTAACAGCCAATATTGTATTACTTGCTGTAACAATTTCGGCAAGGATCATTTATTGCTTCCGACAAAATCTAATCCAATCTTCTCCTCATGGCTGCATGCTCTTAAGAAGTTATATATCATCTTCGTTTCTTGCAGAGGAATTAATTCCAATATTAACAATGATTCTGCTTTGAACAAGCGTATACCTATCTAGCATGGCTGAATTGTTTTTTATTTTTATTTTATCTTTTGTTTGTTTGTTTGTTAATTCTGTTGTTCTTGATTTGGGCTTTTCTTTTAGTTTGCTGTATTTCACGATAGGACTAGTGATGGGATAAAGCAAATTGGAATATGCGAACTAATGAAAACTAAAAATTTTGCATGAATCAACAACAACAAAGATTGAATACAATAGAAGTGGAGAGCGGTCATCTGTTCTGAGGAAATTTGTTATATTCATTTTATATTATTAAAAATTAGTTTTACTCATTTACTTTTTATTCATTTGTCTTTTAATCATTTTATTCATGTACTTATTTTTCTCTCTGTTTCTAACGCGATTAAAACGAAGCTTTACGTGAGATAGAAAAAAAGCAAGGCAAATGTCGGATGCTGAAAACTACATTACGTATATTTATTGCATTCTAAACTAACACGATCGCAAATACCATCAAAAATCAACGTGAAGCCAATTTCAATACCATATTGTATGTCCAGGAAAAAATGTCTTCGGATTTCGTTTCGTCATGTTTGTATAAAAATTCCAAAGAAGACCTAAGGCTGCTTTTTATTTCTTGTAGGTGTTCGTGTCACATTCGTGTAAGTGCCCCTTACCACATTTGATAAACGCCCCCTTCACCTATGCATCACGGTGATTTTGTAAACTCCTTGCGATCGTGTTAATTACAAGTTATTATGCTTAACATGTATGTCTGTTGAAGAATGTATCATGATTTTGTTTGTGTTAAAGTTTAAATCAGCACGGGGGTAAACATCATTTAATTTGTTTACTAGTGGCGCATCCAACATTTTGATATGTTAAACCCTTATCGCTTCCATTATAAAGGATCGGCGATGTAAAGCGGGGGGGGGGGGGGGGGGGGGGGTGGGGGGGGGGGGGGGGGTCAGTACAACTTGTTATAGGTCTACATCATGAGGGGCTGCAATTACAAAATCTCCCCCCCCCCCCCCCACTCGGTCGGCCCTCTTAAGCTGGGGTTTAGACTGTTGATGTACTTCTTTCTTAGAAATGAAATGTTATCTAAATCTCATTCTGAAAAGCAACTAATATAAAATATTGTTTTATATCTTTACAGTATGGGAGTGTGAACGTAAGCATCAAAGATCTCGTTACGGAGAAATGGGGCAACGAAACATGGGAGAAAATAAGGTAAGTGCCCGAACTTGTCGTTTTGTATTAATTGGTTTCTCTCATTTGTCTGCTTTTAATAAACCCAAGTTGATATCAAGGTAGACTTCCCTTGTAAATCAAAACACTCAATATAATTATACTGATCGATGAGCTAGGCTACAGGTATAAGCGTGATGATGTTGATGCCCTCGGGAAAAAGCTGGAAAATCATTGGAATAAAGGTACGGAGTATGTTGCAAAGGATAAAAGCAGAATACTCTATAAAGGAAACGAGTCTCAGTTTATATCTAAATTTATAGTAATGACGCAAACGAAATTCATTTTCATGTTATTTGTAAGCCAGACTTACACATTTGTCTGAAAGACGTTCGAAGATGCTGATTCTAGGCAAAACGAATGGACAATAAATGCACCCTAGCATATGCTGATAAATTCAAGTGAAATTCTGTCGAACGAGCTTGCTGCGAATAATTGTTTAATATGTGAGCAAAGAACAGAGGAATCGAAAAAGCAAATCCTGACTATACGTCTCGAGCTTATAAAATGCCTACAGTAAAATATTATGTCAAGCAAGTATTCCTTACGCTTACGTTTGATTACACTTTTGTGATCCTACCCGTCGATATAATTTCAGGATGTATATCATTCAGAATAACTTTCATAATTAAGTTGATTTATATCGGAAGCTTCTTCACCATGATAACTAAAGATTTAATTTAACAGACGAAGACATGTTGATTTCCTTGAACTCATAATGTCAGTGGCGGACCCAGGAATTTCTTACCCGGGGGGGGGGGGGGGGGGGGGAGAGACAAAATTGCATGGGGTGAAATCAGTAGCGTACGCAGGATTTTTTTCAAGGGGGGATTTAACATTTTTAAATCGGGCCGAAAATTTCGCAACGACTCAGCCGGCCGCTGAATAAGCGCGGGGGGGGGGGGGGGGGGGCGGAGTAAGAGCACTATTTTTTTTGGCCGGGGGGGCACGTGTCCCCTGGATCCGTCCCTGAATGTGGTCTACTTCTATTCAATCTCGATCCGACCTCTAAGTTTATCTGATCTCTGAGTTTATTTCACAATTTCTTGATATTACTAGGATAAAAGCCGGTGTGGATGATCGGTTTGTCAAGTTCGATATGTACCCGGACTCCATCACATACCAGATAGTTGGAGCAGCTTCAGAGGTCCTGGGTAAGTTTGACAATGACATCCTGTTCGCAGCGTCATGGGGGAGGCAGGAGAAGGGGGGGGGGGGGGGGGGGGTGATGATTTCTTTCAAAAATTTGTTTTGATTATTAACGTTGTTGTTGTGTTTTTTTGTAATGGCAATCAAGCAGGAACTGACTATAATCACCAACGCCTTTATTTTTAATATTAATTTCCTTCTTTTTCTTTTTTCTCTTTTTAACAGAATATATACATGTGAATAACTTTTTAAAAATATTTTTTAAAAAACACAACAACAACAACAAAATGTTACTTACTCTGTTTACATTGATTTATATTTCATATGTATTGTAATTTGTAGGTTTAGTTGTAATGTATTGTTTTGTTTAAAGTTTATCGTGACTAGTTTATATGAGGGATTAGAACACCCTGCAATGTCACTGCACAGGTGGTTGAGCTGGATGAGCGCACTAGCATGTTGCACATGCTTTTTGCTTGCTCTCCAAAAGAGTTAATTTTTACTTGTAATTTGGATATTTCATATGATTGTATTGCTACCACTTGTTTTGTAATAGTACCTAGGAGCCACTAGACAAGTTGCAGTTGGTAAAGTAATATATTTATGTCATATTTCAGTGTAAAAGTATTTGGATAGATTTGATTTTGCAGTATTCGGTTTGCCATGTTCTTCCTATATATCACTGTGTAAGTAGCATCATCTATTGTACAGTGTTTGCCTGGATGAACCTGAACATCTGGATTACAATCTGAGCACAATGGGGTCTATTCATCTCAAAGTCTTTGTTGTACTTTGTTTATACACTTCTCTGACTGACTTTGTGCATTGTAAAGATCAGTCTTTTGTGCAGTCTTTTCATCGTGGAACATTCATCAGAAAGCACTTTCTAAAAAGGAGAATACCATACAGCTCTAACTGCACTGCCTCCTTTCAGTTAGAACTTTTTCATGCCGGAGATGTTCATCCAAATCCAGGGCCCCATATGCAAGATGGATGTGTTTCTTCTACATCCGCCATTCATCGTGCTACTCATCAAGTTCAACGTTACATCAAGTATACCCCAGCTGAACTTCTGAAATGGAGACATTCCAAGGCACAGCTTCCACGGGATATTTGCGACATCATTCATTCGTATGGAATTCACCGAAAGAAAACACGCAGAGGGACTCGAGGTGGCTACGGAAAAGCCAGCATCAGACACGAGAAACAGTCAAATATATCCGTTACACTTCAGCTCTGTACTGTAACTTCACCGATATCCGTGGTCACATCCGGAAGAAGAAGACCAAGACACACCAACGAAGATCGGTCACAAGGATCTAATCGGAACAATTTGATATATCCTTCTCAATATAATCCTAATGTAAAGTCTGGCATAACATGTTCTCTTTGGAATGCTCATTCTATAAGAAATAAGACAGTTGATCTGGTTGATTATATTTGTGAACATGACACTGATGTAATGATTTTAACTGAGACGTGGCTAAACAAAAATGATAATGTTGTCATAGGTGAGTGTACCCCTCCTGGTTATACTTTCCTAAATGAGCCTCGTGACTCTAGTACTCGTGGAGGCGGAATTGCTATGTTGTTTAAAACTCCACTTAAGATGCGTATTGGGCGAAATGATGATCTAGTTTACTCTACATTCGAATGCGTACATATCACTAATAGTTCTTACTCAGTCAATTTTATAGTTGTATATAGGCCACCGCCATCACTAATGAATGGATTTACTAATGCAGATTTTCTTAGTGAATTTGATGATTTTGTAAATGAAGTATCTCTTCTTCCAGGAAAGCTAATTTTACTGGGTGATTTTAATGTCCACTGGGATAATCCCTCTAAAAATGATGTTATTCATTTCTCTTCAACAACAACTGCTGCTGGTTTTTCTCAATGTGTAAATGGCCCAACACATAGTCTTGGGCACACCTTAGACTTGGTGTTTACCCGCTGTGATGAATCTGATAAATCTTGATTGATTGATTGATTGATTGATGAAACATGTATGTCTGATCATCATATTGTGTGTTTCACTTTGCAGCTTCCAAAACCTATACCTATGCAAACTGTATCAACTCTTCGCAACTATCGTAAAATCGATAAGAATCAATTTGTTAACTCACTAACTGAGTTGTTATCATCCAAACCAATCAATGTGGATGTTGACCCTTTGTTCGAATGGTATGAATCTGGAATGGAAGAATTGTTAGACACATATGTACCAGCAACAATTAAGACTCGACCTGTAAATAATCGAATGCCTTGGTTTAATGACTCAATTCATACTGCTCGCCGAGAGCGACGTCGAGCAGAACGAAAGTGGCGGAAATCAAGATCTGATCAGGATCGTGAATTGTATATGAAAGAAAAGAGATATGTCTGTGAACTCACTGAAACCGCCAAAGAAAGCTATTTCAAAGATAAACTAGCTTCTTGTAGTATAGCAAGGATGTTTATCGCACTATTAACTCTCTTTTAAACAAGAAATCAAATCATCTTCCATTCTATGATTCTGCTGCTCGTCTAAGTTATCAATTTTCTAAATATTTTGTTGAAAAAATTGATACCATTCGCGATCAACTTGATAACCTTCCTGTTATGCCATTGCCTGACTTCAATAATACTTTGAATGATGATATACCATCGCTTGAAGTCCTAAGACCAGTTTCCCAAAGTGATCTTTTGAAAATCATTACAAGATCTCCTAGTAAATCTAGTCGTTTAGATCCTATACCGACATGGTTCTTGAAAGAGAATATTGATCATCTTCTACCTGTACTCACTAATATTGTGAATATCTCCTTATCATCTGGTATCTTTCCTAAAGGAGCTCATCGTGCTGTAATTAAACCTCTCTTGAAAAATGCATCCATGGATAAGAATAATATTAAGAACTATAGACCTGTGTCTAATTTAACGTATGTAGGAAAACTCATTGAGAAAGTAGCTTGCTCAAGACTAATGGAGCATGTTGAAGCTAACAATCTTGCTGACCCATTTCAGTCTGCATAATTATAGACCCCGACATAGCACAGAAACTGCTTTGATCAAGGTGAAGAATGATATTATGTTTTCACTTAACTCAAACAAAGTAATTCTTGTGGTATTATTAGACTTGTCAGCAGCCTTTGATACCATCGACCATCATATCCTAGTCTCTCGTTTATCAACGAGGATTGGTATCAAAGGCACTGCCCTAAAATGGTTCCAGTCTTATCTCGATGGCTGGTCAACACAAGTAGACATTGCAGGGGAATTGTCTGCGCCTATCATTTCCAAGTTTGGTCTGCCACAAGGTTCTGTAGTAGGTCCTGTTGGTTTTACAATTTACACCCTCCCGGTTAGTGATATTACTCAGCATCATAATGTGTCATACCATGTATATGCGGATGATATACAGTTATATGTTTCATTTGATCCCAAAATACGTGGTGAATTAGATTGTGCATTGTTGTCACTGCAAAACTGCATCTGTGATATAAAGAATTGGATGTCCATTAACAAGTTGAAATTGAACGACAGTAAGACAGAGTTTTTTATTGCTGCTTCACCACACAATTTCAGAAAATTGCCAGACATAACTCTCACCATAGGAAATATTTCCGTAAAACCTACAGACACAATTAAAAACTTGGGCGCATTCTTTGATGTTCATATGAGTATGAATTCACATATTAACAATGTTAGTAGAACGGTCACTTTTCACTTAAGGAACATATCACGAATTCGTAGATATATTGATCAATCAACTTGTCATCATGCTGTAAGGTCTTTAATTCTCTCTAGACTTGATTATTGTAATGGACTTCTTTCCTCTCTTCCAAAGTTACATGTAAACCGTCTCCAGCGCCTACAAAACTGGGCAGCACGTCTTGTGTTTGAGGTCGGTAGAAGTCATTCAGCTCAACCATTAATTAATTCCCTTCACTGGCTTCCAATTCAACAGCGAATCATTTTTAAGTTACTCTTATATGTCTATAAATCATTGCACCACCTAGCTCCTAATTACCTGTCTAATTGTTTAACTTTATATACACCAAGCAGAAATCTCAGATCTTCAAATGATAACCTCCGTCTAAATTATCCAATTACACGTGTCCAAGCCGGGGATAGGACTTTCACGGTAGCAGCATCCAAAGGGTGGAATAATCTCCCCATGTCCATCAGACAATCTGCCTCTATCGATATTTTTAAGAAGGCTCTGAAAACTCATCTCTTTACATGAATTCTCCTCTATGTTTAATTATTTAATTTAATTAATTGAATTTAATATTTTATATGGAATATCTAATTGTAGCCTTTAATTACTACATGTAGTAAAGACCAATAATATTATTTGATGTTAGCGCTCTGAGCCTTATGGGAATGGCGCCCTAAATGTTCATTGTATTGTATTGTATTGTTACTTATCAACTCAGCTCTAAAATAACATAAGAAAAAGAGGATCATGGGGGACCGATGGTCACCGTTTAGGTATTGTTTTCTATATAGAGGGAGCAAGTAACTACAAGTAGGACAGTGTTGCCTTAATATGGAATCGTTTATCATTGTATTTTGTTTGTTATGGCGCTTAGAGACTTCAGTGGTAAGCGCTTTATAAGCACCGTTTTAATTATTATTATTATTATTTTTACTATAATATTTGAACCTCCCAAACCTGACAAGAATTTTAGAGGTCCCGGATTCGGATCGAGGTCACATCCCAATTCATTGGAAAGGAGCGGTTTAAAATTGTATCAAATCATCTACTGCATTACGACATAAACAGACACACAAAACAGGTTATTGATTTACCTCGTATTAGTGAAGCTGTATTCGCTCTCACCTATCGCAACTCGAACTACACCCGAAAATATGCCTCTCCGAACACCGATAAGTAAGGTTAGAGTCTATTGTGGCTACATGGGATATTAAATAAGGATTTGA
The DNA here is from genome assembly GCA_035222895.1 of Strongylocentrotus droebachiensis. NCBI lineage: Eukaryota > Metazoa > Echinodermata > Echinoidea > Camarodonta > Strongylocentrotidae > Strongylocentrotus > Strongylocentrotus droebachiensis. Next base: position 12,549 of record JAVYIG010007902.1, read on the forward strand.
GTATTCAATTTATATTGTTACCCTTTTCACTGGTAAATTTACGACAATGACTTAATAAAAATGAATTATAATAATAATTATTATTATTATTTTTTTATTTTTTTAGTACACTCCAAATTTTATTAAACCGAAAATGGAAAATCTTTTTGCCCAATTGATCGTGAGCCCGGCAGCCACTGAGCAGCGCCAGATCGACGTTGCTCTATCCCCTATAACAGGAGCTTACTATATCAGCTAAAACAGTTTCAACCCAGCATAACTTTATCAGTACGTGATACGACCTACTGTTTATACAAAATTAATTTCGTTATCAGGTTTAAGTATAATCGTAAGCACTCTGCAACCCACCCTCTAAAAAAAAACCTAACAAAACAACAAAAACAAAAAATATATATAATTTGATAGCCAGCGCGAAGCGGAAAGCCGCTGCGAAGTCATCTCTATACCAGTAATCAACAAGGGACACGCCTACGCCGTAAATCATCTTCGCTTTAGCAAGTCAATTAGCACGACGTAATGAGAGGCGGAAAGTCACCAGGGATGGGAGCAGGATTCTATCACTGAAATTATTCGAATTAAAAAGCTCGAGAACGGAACGTTGTTATTAATTCATCATTATGATATAGATAATTGACTATCGGGAGGATAGAACAAACTGTTTGATATATTGATAATAATGTGATATACTTCCATTAGATCAATTATCGTCAACGCTATCAATTCCAAATATATTAGATTAGTAATTTAGGTAATTTGGGCAAAATTCACAAATAGTATGTTGCACTGATTGCAATCGTCATATCTGGTACGTTTGCAAGAAGAAGAAGAAGAAGAAGAAGAAGAAGAAGAAGAAGAAGAAGATGCAGAAGAAGAAGAAGAAGAAGAAGAAGAAGAAGAAGAAGAAGAAGAAGCAGAAAGATAAGAAGAAGAAGAAGAAGAATAAGAAAAAGAAGAAAAAGTAGAAGAAGAAGAAAAAGAAGAAGAAAGAGAAGAAGAAAAAAAAGAGAATAAGAAAAAGAAGAAGAAGGAGAAAAAGAAGAAAAAGAAAGAGAAGGAGAACAAAGAAGAAGAAGAAAAGAATACTCCCGATGCGCCAAGTATACTTGCTACGGCTTATCTTCAGATCTTGCCATAATGGCGCTGTCGACAAAAGCTTTTAAAGTCACAATACAACCCTATAATATCATAGAGATATTATCTAGAGAAGATGTATTCCACAAATATATAAGATATAATAATAATAATATCCATCACAATTATGGCCTAGCGATCTAAAATTTGTGCATTAATGCAAGATATGAAAAGCCAAGCTGATTTCTGAAGATCTCATTCATTATTCCTGAATAGAAGATAAAGGTCAGAAATGAAAAGGAATATGACGAGTTTAACCCATTTCCTCATAGAAAACGAGATAATGAAACAGCATGATAATCGATATATGCACGTACACGTTAACAAGAGAAGATATCAAATTTCGTTTCTAAGAAAGTTCGGAGCGCCAGAAGTGTCAAGTTTGACAGACATACCCGCTATACAAGAATCCACTTTTATTATTATTAAACTCTTATCCTGCCACCGGGTTATCCCTGCAGTGCCAAGCCCCAAATCCCTGCAGTGCAAAGTTCATAACGAGATAATCGGATTAACGCGATGGAACTTTCAATAGCGCGTGCAAAACACTAGGCACAGTCCAATGGGCATGAATAATAACTGCTATTACATATGCGTGCAATCATGCAAGAAGCAGAGGAGCAATATCTTGCTAGCGTGTACATGGCACCTTAACAATAGCGTGCATGCAGCATTATGGCAGGCTATGAGTTAAAGGAGAAATGGTGCACTCTATTGCATAGTAGCATTGATAAAGCAACACATATTCTCAGAAAAGCTGAGCAACAGGATTCCTGTATTTGGTGTAATGGACACAAAAGGGGTTTCGATATCATTGAGAATAAAAGATACATTTATAATTTGTGTGGTATGTATAGAACATTTGTTATTGAGTGGTAGTCAATTCCATTTGTATTTGTATACAAAACAGAGAGAACCACCTTGAAACCAAGTGAGTCAAACATTATATAACTTTATGATTGTTCATTTGTTCGTTTTACTTTATCTAATAAAGTAGCTGTTGGAGGGCTAAATATTATTTCCAAAAATTATCTCATAGTAAATAACAAGAAAAACAACATGGCTACAAACAAAAGCAACTATACTTTCTAAAATTAATAGGATAATTAATATTGTGAGCTACTTGGAATTTATAAACCAAGATGTAAGATATTTTTTGCGATGTCATGCGAAAGAAAGTTATCTCTTATAAGACAATACACCGAAGTAACAACATACGTTCGGCAGATTTTCCTACGTCAGATCTTGTTTTACTCGACGCTTTTTCTTGTATCGCTTACGTATTTTAAGCTTTCTCCGGTAAAAGAGAAACCTAGTAACAATTACGATATAACTTTATTTCACAACCCGATGCTTGATAAGAACTATGCTATAATCAGATCTGGCTTTTGAATATTGTGAGGGTCATTTAAAACAATGTCTCGAGATGGTGACAGTGAAAGTAGAAGGTCAAGTGAAGGTGACCTGACAAGCCTTAACAGTAGAGAGTTTGATTAAATTAACCTGCAAATAGCAACAGGGGTTCTTTTCTTTGTTCCCCCTGTTATAAAATTCCCCTTGAATTTGTTTAATTATTGTTATAAGATCAATCATGGTTGGTTTGGTTTTGTCTTTTATACATTTGACGAACACCTAATATATAAAGAAATAAAAAGACACTTGCTTGTTAAAAGCAATCATATATCATGAACGCGTATGTAAAGTCCAAGTCAACGTTCTTAGGTTCACCGACTAGCAGATAATAAAAATAAAGAATATTATTAATTAATATAGACAACAACAGCAATAAGAATAATAATATTGATACTACTACACATACTACTACTTCTACTACTACTGCTACTACTACTACTACTACTTCTACTACTACTGCTACTACTACTACTACTACTACTACAACAAACTTATAATGATGATAAAAACAACTATTATGATAATGATTAAGATAATAGTAACAATAATAAGGATTATAATGATAATCATAATGATACTACTACTACTACTACTACTACTACTTCTAATAATGATATAACAATAATGACAATGATAAATAAACTAAAGGCATCGCTTTACTGTCAACATGTTGATGATATTACATCTTTCATTCTTTCTTCTTAAAACTGTGCATTCTGGCGGGAGAAGGTCATAGTTAATGCATACACGTCTAAAAGCATATCATCAAAACATTCCCAAGAGAACAGTCGTAACGCTATTCACCTGCCAAATACTAATCCCTAACTTCTTGAAATAACAAGGTCATATATATATATATATATACAGGTAGTAAGGATAAAGATCTTAGTTGTATGTACGTCGTCATGGTCCCCTCGCTAGAGTGACAATCTCCTCTGGCTGATAATGGACATGAAGGTTGCCCTTGAACTAGGTATATCGTAATGTCTAAAGTAAGAGAGTACCCGTCAATCAAAACGATTAGTTTGCAGTCCAATTCACTTCAAGTTTTGAATCCATATACGATTCAGACTCTCTGCTAGAAAGAAGTGGATTCATACGAACCTCAATTTACGTGGTTCATGCAAAAGGATTACTCGATATCTTGATTATTGATAGTAAATCCATGGACTGAACGATCGTGCCCTATTGATTTAAAGCTTGGGGACAAAATCCCGCGCAGGAGCAAAGCAAAGCAACGCAAGCAACGCAAAACAACGCAAAACAACGCAGGGCAACGCAAAGCAAGGCAAAGCAAATTAAAGCAACACAAAGCAAAGCAACGCAACGCAAAGCATAGTAAAACAACGCAAAACAACGCAAAACAACGCAGGGCAACGCACAGCAAAGCAAGGCAACGCAAAGCAACACAAAGCAAGACAACGCAACGCAACGCAACGCAAAGCTAAGCAACGCAAAGCAAAGCAAAGCAAAACATTGGGAATCAAGTTTGTGCGAGCTTTTATTAGGGTGCAACGCATTGGAGGTTTAGGTAAGTAGAAATGAGCAAGTTCTTTAGAATGCGTCAACAAAATATATGTATTTTAAAAAAAAATAACAATGACCATTTTCTTGCCATTCGCAGCGATATAATAATGCGATTTTTTTAATGAACTTGAACCCACGAGCAACGTCCATTTTTATTAAAAGGTTAAGTCTTTTTTAATAAGCGATGCATACATTATTGATGACTGCCCAAGAGTTACGAGACCTCCTTGAAGTTTTGTTTTAACTCTCATTTCGTGTTTAAAGGTACTATGTCCCATTTGTCAGCCCAAAAAATGAAAAGGTTAAATTCCAACAGCATTTGAAAGATAATACTAGTACAAATGCTCATGTACCCTTTTCAGCTCATTTTATGTATGTTATTATCAAAGAAGAAAAAAGCCAGTCAGTCACTCAATAGTGTCTGACAGTGAAGTCTAGCAAGTGAACAGGTTTCCTTGCATAATTTAAATATTAGGACACTACTAACATTTAAATTTCACAGATAGGACATACATGACATATTCATAATTCCTGCGAAGTTCTACAGAATTTGAGGTTGGCTACAAAAGGGACATAGTACCTTTAAGTTTGTTGCTTTGTATTATTCATTCTGAGATGCAGTGAACCACTTGATTGGCCCACTAGAGCATTCGGTGAGAGTCTGCTGTATCAGTACATTGCGGCGCAAGATATTTGGTCATGCTATTGTCACGTTTTTCAACTTATATATATGGCGAAATTTCGATATTATTACGTTTTTACTTTACATTTGCGTCATCATTATGAAAAACTTTTCATAAATCTATGCAATGTCTCGGCTTAATTCGCAATCTTGCTAGCTACTAAAAGGTAGCTACTAAAAGGGTCTCGCATTGGAATACCCTTTCTACAAAGCATTGTTAAACCATACTCAAACTAATGTCACTTGCAATTCTCGCTACCCCAAATAGCGATTCTGCCGAGATCCGGGGAAAATCCTGAAATCCGCATTGCATTATGGGATAGCTTTTCGACATTACAGCTTCCTGTGCAGGCGTTCGTGATCACAACCCTCTCTTTCACGGTAGAGTTTAACGGCCTTTTGTGCTAAATTCACTAATTCTGCCCGAAGCTTTCCATTGCATAATATAATCTGTACCAATTACACTGATTGGCATCGATTTTAGCGTGCGTGAAAACTCTGCACAGCGAACACAGGCGCTAGCGCCAGCGGGATGGGACTCTATACCGGAAGTTGTAGTGACGACCCGAGAGAGTGAAAATTACCTCGTCTCGCGAATTTCGAGATTTTCGTACCTATTTAGGGTAGCGAGAATTGCATTAGGCTGCGACCATGAGTCTTGATGTAATATTAATTCTTTTGCAAGGTGAAATCTTGATGATAGACCTAGTCAAGTCATTGGTGTGCTGTAACAAGTTGTTATATTGAGTGATATACGAATGTAGATAAGCAGGAAACAAGGGTTCCATAATCACAATGAGCCATTTGTAAATGGGCATGCAGAGCTCATATAAGTTTTATAAGAATTCGTTTTTATTTTCCACGGGGATCCATACACCATTCTAGATGAGGAAATGTCACTCTTTTTCTCATGATTGTTTAATGTTCTACAGCCGTATACGTGACCAGACGTTTCGCGATAGAAATTCAGTAAATATTCCCTTTTTATTTTCCATTGTCATAGGTTTGCAGCAAGGTTAGCCTGTGTTAATTGACACGATTCTGGGTCTGTTTCTGGTGCTCTGGGTTTCTAGGGGCTAGCACCGTCGGCCACTTTTAGGCCGACCAGCTTTCAATCACAGTCTTATGAATCAAATGGTTTAGGTGGGTCAAACCTAAAAGGAATTGCATGCTCGTGCACTTAAAAACTTACTGAATGTCACTTGTTAACCTTTTAATCAATAGCACACTCCTATGCAAATTTCGTATAATCATGATCAAGCGTCAAATGATTGCAAGCCTCCAATAGATGATGCGCTTTCAAGTTTTATTTGTCTTCTTTCAGTAGTTTCTCATTGCACCTTTCTTGTAAATTTCCTAACACGACTTGATAAACTAACTTAATTGTACAGTTGGAAAGTTGTCCATTTTATAAATCAATTATTGACGTTTGTCCACATCGCCTGCGAATCAATTATTGTGTGTGTTCTGGGGGGGGGGGGGGGGTTCGAAATTTAAGAGAGACAATACTTTTATTTTGAAGGACATCGCTGAACTTCGGTGTTATCTAATGGACCTACGAGTCAACAATGTCCATCAGTGGAGTAATTATCTAAAGCATCACTATCCCTATATAGCGACAAATTCCAAGAACCGTCATTAACAAAAAATAATAACACATTTAAAGGTACAAATAAAAGTCGTAAAAGTCAAGTGAGGTAGAGGGGATAGGAAATAAAATATGAAGTAAGATAGAGAGCCCGTTTTTACATCCATTTCGTTATGTTAACATAATACAAGCGAGCAAATAATATTATAAATGTACACAGCATTGATCGCTCCTAGCTTGATTGGAAACGTTCAGCCGGCACCAGTCTGAATAGATTTCAGAACAAAATGCATGTGGGCAGTGTTTACTAGTTACGGCTGTCGCAAGGGTTCAACAATCAAATTACAAATTATTTCATTTTTTATATTCCTTTCCATCTTCCTCTCCTTTTCTCGTTTACTTCTCAAGTTATATTCGATGCTCGTTAATTGTAATTGCCTCTATGATCAAATCAAACAGAAAAGGGTGATGTGGTGGCAAAGGAAAGTGCTGCCGGCAGCCACCCCCATCATCATAGTGTAATTGTAAAGTATCGAAAATAGAGCGAACTATGTGTTTGAACGAGAGAACAAAAAAACATTCGTTCCCCTTCTGCTTTAAAAGATCCGTCTCGTTAACATAAACCCAATTAGAATTCTCCCATTTTGAATTCATGATTGTACAAATATGGCACTAATAATATCATTTTATACAACAGCGGGTTGTCTTGGGAACCATTTCTATCTTGACTAATGGGGTCCAGGGGACCGCCTTAGGGTCCCCGTATAGCCGTCGTGAGCGATAAAAAGTCTAATCCATCCCTTAAAATTTAAATTGCATTACCCCTATTGTGTGCTCCTTTCAAAGAGCACAACAAGTCCTCAGATTGAACATTCAATCTCATTCAGCAATAGCAGAATACGCTTGTAATACTGGAAAAACATTCAATGGTATGATGCCCACATTATTGAGTTATTCATCTGGATACAAAGAATTAATCCTCACTGAATAAAGACTCTTGCTAAACAGTCAGTGTGTGATCTCGAGGCAGCAGACAGTATGATGAAATTGTGTAAATAACAAAACAGGAGTGGTTGTTAGAAGCTCACAATCTCTCCTAAGGACAATTTTATACAACAAAATGTTTTCTTGGGATCCACTTATGGGTGCAGGGGACAGCCTTCGCCGGGAGTCTAGGGGCCAACCCCCCCCCCCCCCGATCATCCAGTGATATATACCGCAATACGTATATAAACATGCGGTGGGATTTGGTTTCCATCGTATCTAATACGTATTCGACCCGTCCTTTTCCTCTCTTCTTCTCTTTTACATTTTCTCTTTCTTTTCTCTTTTTTCTTCCGTCGCTGTCTCTCTTCCCCCTTTATTTTTGTAGGCTACCATAAAAAAGAGGACAGCAGCTGATTCAGCCCTCACCTGGTCCCCTAATGTTTCTAAAGCACAAATAATGTTCACTTTTCAGGATTTTAAAAATTCCTTTTGATTTTTGAATTTTTCTTTAAATTTCCTTTAAAATTCTTTGATCAACATTTTCAAAATTCGGTATTTCCCCTCAAATAAGGCAAACGGGGACACTGTCCCGGGCGGTCCGGGTTGCAAATTTTTTTTTCCTACGAACTTTGAGCTCGCGAGGGGAACCTGCGCATGCGCACTCGCGAAGGAAACCAGCGCATGCGCACGTGGAATCCGGTAGGGCGGTCAATAGGGTGATAGTAATTATACAAAGCAATCTTTCATCAACTCATCGTTAGCTCAATCGGTAAGGACAGCGTGTTATTAATAGAACCTTGGAGTTGCCGTGAGGGTTCAAATCTCAGTTTATTTAGTTTTTTTACCTTTATAAATAGTGAGGCAAAGCAAAAAATAATCAAAGTCTAATTGTTTGTGACCTCTTTGCATGCGTCAAGTATAACAGTTCGTATGTGAGCATGCGCCAGGTATAAAAGTTCGTAGGAAAAAAAAAATCGCATCCGGGTTGGCATGCCCTGCGGTCCGGATGCGGATCGCGGCCAAGACTTTGAGGAACCCTGTGATAGAGTTATGACCCGAAATATTATATAACTTATATTTTATGTTGTAGGTGTCGACGGCAACGTTGTCCTGGAGACGTTCGGTGTGTATTGGGTGGTATGGTGTATGCGATGTGGTTACGACGCCCTCTTTCGGGCTCTAGGTGGCACACTCTCAGACTTCATGGCTAACCTGGACTTCTTACACAGTGTGTACATGAAGACCCTCTACCCTAAGATGACCGTCCCATCGTTCAGAGTTGAGGAGCTGGAGAATGATGAAATGATCCTTCACTACTATTCCAATCGTCGCGGCCTCGGAAGCATTGTCTACGGTAATACTCGAATGAGGACACCGTCGCATTATTACTTTGTCAACTGATAAATATTGAAGTTGAAATTGGTTTAAAAACAGTCTATTTACTCGTTCATTGAAAATAACATCATGGAAGATATGCACTTTCGTGTAGACTTGGTGATTCTACCTTGGCCTTTCTTGATATTTCTCAGCGGCCAAAACTTTGAAGGATTATGATTATACCCAGGATATTTTTTTTTCTTCTTCAAGCAGACATTCATATAGTAGTCTGCCATGTAAATAGTTCGAATGCATTTAGTTTCAGTATTGTGTACCTCTCCCCTTTTTGTTTTCTTTTTTAAGAACATATACATGCCCCAAATATCAGTTTATCAATCCGTTTACAATATGCTTCCTTTATATTTGTATTGTTAGCTTTAATACGTATAATTATACTATTAGTATCCTCTTTAATCCTCATGGAAATGCAGTTCCTTCATTAATGTTTGCATTGATTTATTATTAATTTCATTAAAAGGATGCGTGAAAGCGGTCGGGCGAATCATCTTCAACACGGAAGTGGACATCGAGCTGTTATCACATGACCAGGCAGAGTATTGTGGGATACTAAAGGATCATTACAAGTTTCATGTGTGTTTCGTCAAGTTTGATCTAGCTCCGATGGGAACTAGTGGCATCGTGACTGAAGAGGTAAACATTGAGGGTGGTATTCTCGAAAGCGGCCTAAGTTAGACCTGGCCTAACTTAGTCCGTGGTTTAGTTAGGCCAGGCTTAAATACCACCATCAAGAATACCACCCTGAGTATCCAACTATTTTTATCAGTTTTACTTTGGAGTGCATACGGTTTTCTATTAATATCCTGCTTAACTTTTTTGATTCTGTAGGTGTGCGCACGCGTAAGATTGCGTTTATGTGTGCATGTGCATACGTTTGCGTGTGTGCGTGTGGATACGTGTGTGTGCGTGTGTTGGTGAGTGCGTGTGTATGTGTGGTGGGTGTGCGCGCACGATACGTTAATAATTCAAATCAATACATTTTTCTCCCGACTACGTTATTACAATCCCATAAGAACGCAATCCTGGAAATTCCCTAATACTATTATATTGTTTATACTTTATTTAACTGATTTTGAATTTGAAGAAAGTCAGGAAATCTTTCCTTTTTAATGGGAAGTGGGTTCCAAGAACTTGTTTGATCAATTATATTACAATGACGTAACGGTATGGGAAAAAACAACAACAGCATGGCGTCGGTGGGGTGACAAAACCTCGTATCTCAAAAATCATGATTTTTCAGGAGAGCGAAAAAACTTTGCTGTATCAACAAATTTAGTGCTGTGACCCCTGTGACATCGTCCTTTCTTTTTAAAACTTGAATATTTATACAATTTTTAATGTCATTGTTGAAATACAGTAAAATAATTGTTCTTATATTTGAAAGTGAGTTACGAGGTTTTTGCGTTTATCTAATGTCCTTTGGCAAGACATTGATCTACATTTGCCACTCTCAACCCAGGTGTTAAATGGGTACCCGGTAGGATGCGAAAGCTAATGTGGTTAGATTAGCAAGTGTGCGCTTGTAAAAAAGACGCCTGGCTGGAATGCTCCCCAGGGAGTGGAGAATGTGCATATATTGTGTGCGGGTAAGCCTGAATCCAATGACCGGGGTAATAATATGTATATCTGTAAAGCGCTTTGAGAGGGCCTTCGGTCCTGAAAAGCGCTATATAAGAACTAGCTATTATTATTATTATTACATTGAGATACGAGTTCTTACTTTCAACTCTGAATGAGTTTTGGTTGAATAAGTTACGAGGAAAAGGAATTACGTATCTTATAGGTTTTGTCAGTGCAGTTTCAAAGGGGGTTAAAGTTACGAGGTTTAGTTTAAGGGTGTTTGTGTGGAATTTGTGAAAAACCGAGAAAGAGGCGTTCCATGGATTTATCAGGTGGTGTCGTAGGTACAAAATTATGCAAAAAAATCAAAATCTCAAAAAATTGAGATACGAGGTTTTGTTACCCCACCGACGATGGGTCTCTTGAGGCAAATGAACATTATGATATATTTGTTTGGATATTTAGGAATGGACCTCCATTGTTGATGGGACCTCGCATCTCATCGGTGGTGGTGACTATCGTCCACCAAGCAACGAATCTGTGAAGAATAATCTGGTTCTCGCTCGGAGCGGATCCGCTAAACGATGTCCTTTCTCAGGAATGGATATCAACGGGATTGAAGAAAGTCTGACCGAAGGAAAAGTGGCAAGAGACCAATGTCTCCCCGAGATCTCTGAGAAACGTGTCCTTCCGATCAGTCACTTCAAACCGAAGATCCCCGCGAGGATTCTCCTAGATCCTGAGACGTTCTGCAAGACCTTCCCCTACCACATCCTCTTCAACGATGACCTGGTGATCATGCACTCTGGATCAAAGCTGCAACAGTTCTGTCCGTTGATCAATGATGAGGGCGCTACACTCAAGGATATAGTATTCCTTGACCACCCAGAGATTGAGTTGACGTCGGAGAATATCTTTCTCTTTCTCAATATGATCTTCATGGCGACGCTGAAGAAAGAAGCCATGGCTCCCAACATGCCGGTCGTCTCTCTCAGAGGTAATGCATGATTAGATTCATTTCATGTAAATTAATTATGCCCCTGATAAAAAGGAATTACACGTCAGCGCGCATTTTCTCTGCCATTGACATTTGTGCACCCATGTTGAATTATTTTTTCACTTCTATATCGTTTTATGAATTCCATCGAAAATAAAATAGCGAATAAAAATCGAATTATATTCGAGTTATTTTCTTCTACAAATTGCAAGCTGAATGGAAATGACAATAATTATATTGCAGTACGGGAAGGCAAATTTAATGATACGTTCAACACTTGAAAGCGATGAGCTTTATGAAAAGCAATGATCGTATATGGGTAACCGCCCTTTTGTTAACTCAATTACGTATTGAATAAAAATTGGTATGTAGGCCAAATTGCATTAAATAATCATTGAAAGGGTGGAATTTGTTAGGTAGAATTTTGCATTTTTACTGAAAGGATAATTAAAAAGGATAAGAGAGAGAGATATATATATATATATATATATATATATATATAAATATAAAGAGAGAGAGAGAGAATGAGGGAGGGGTGTGAATGAGAGAGAAGGGAGAGATAGAGAGATAGGGAGAGAGAAAGACAGATAGAGAAGTAGCGGAATGAAGGAGGAAGGGTATATGAACAGAAAGAAAGAGACCATCGTACAATATGAAATTGCTCATCATACAATTATCAAATGTTTTCCACCATTAGATCTTATATCGGGGGTGATCGATGTGGACCATAATGCATTATTTAATAAAAGCAGAAAATGAGAGAAACATCTTAGTGAAATTTTGAGCAATATCCGATCAAAATAGGAATAATTTTCATCAGTGACACATTGCAGGGTCCTCTGAAATTTGCTCTAGAAGAATAATAAATTTACATTTATTTATCGTTACTGATAACGAAATATTAATTGTCCGTACCCTAGGTTGTATAACAAATATATTTGAAATAATCATATTCAGGGTAAGTGCATGATTGGAAATTATCTAAAGGGAAATTTTGTGATTGAGTTTTTTTTTAGTACAGGGGTAATGGCGGGGGACCGCGCAAGATACATCATGGAGTTGCCAATTTCTGTATGATTGATTGCACCTTCAAATATTCATGACTTTCTTATTTCTAATCGGGTTTTGCTCAATTTTTCACTGACCTATTTCTCTCATTTTTCTGCTTCTCTTATCACCGACTTAATATCAGGATGCACTCCTCTTTACAGGCTCCCGTTATAATTGTGTTTTTTTTTAGGCCGCCATCCTTGTCAAGCTTTGCTTATGATTGCGGTCTCCTGCACTTTCCCAACATAATAGTTCGTATAATACTTTAAATTCATGATAATTTGTTATGGAAATATTAAGTTTTGTTATGATATGTACATATATTATGTAACAATTTTTTTTGACATTATACCTTACATTTATATGTTCTTTGTTATTCAGTTATATTTTCTTTGGAAAAGATGCAGAAATAAAATAAAATCAAAATAATTGTTTTTAATAAATTCCTCATTTCTTCTCCTTGTCATCAATCCCAGGTCAGATGGTGTGGATGCCTGATTCACATCTCTATGTGTTCCTTTGTTCACCTCAGCTGACGTCACTGAATGACCTACGCGATAGGAAGATGCACTTTTCAGACATCGCATCACATGATCTAACACGTGACCTCATCCTTTTCAATCAACAAAGAATCGCGGAGGTTACTAAATATGTCACATTTAATTATATTTGTGTGGTGTTTTTTATTATTCTAAACAGGAAAATGTTAATGGCAACATCAATGTTAAAATGATGTCATCGTCATGAATATTTCCAAATACGAAGTTTCACAATGAAATTCACCTTTAAATTAAGGGAGTTGCTTCGAAGTGACCCATTAGAGCGGCAAACCCCCAGATGTCCTAATATGTGAGTAACCCCCCCCCCCCCCCCCCTCCGGGCTTCAAAGGCATCACTCAAAGCCTTATGACTATGATTATCAAAGAATTGTGTGTCAAGTATGTTCAATGGATGTTTTGTAACAAAATCAACGAAGCTATTTGGACCTCAAGTTCAATTAGCTCAACAATTGGCGGACTGGGTTGTACAGTCCATTATTTGGCAATGGCAGCACGATCCAATTGCATGCCTTCTTGAAGCTCAACTATTGGTTAACAAAAAAGGGCTCGTCCATTAAATTTTAAATTAATATTTATTATAGTAATTTAATATTAATATTTTGTATAATTATTGTTATCATTAATATAACACTTTTAGCAAATTATCAAAAGGAAAAATATTTGTATTTGATGCATTTTTTTTATTTTAGGTTGAGTTGGCGAAGCAGTTGGAGCAGAAGAAAGAGGAACTGCGCACACTCATGAGAGACCTAGAACTAGAGAAGAAGAAAACTGATACACTACTCTACTCAATGCTGCCGAAAGAGGTCGCTAATGATCTACGAGATGGGAAGAAGGTTGAAGCAGGTTAGTCAGTCAATGGTCAGGGCCCCATAACACAAAACTTGTCATCAGTGACAAATGAAAGTTTTTGTTATAAGCTACTGAAATCCTTGCTTCTGATTGGTTATCAGCAGATTGATCACTGATTTGTTTCCATTTGTCATTGAAAGAAGGCTTTGTGAAACGGGTCCCAGATAAAATCATAGCAAAGACATAATTGAACTAAACAAATAAAAGCTGTGTAGGCTAGGTGACGATTAATAATATATATTTTTTTAATATACAAAATGTGCGTTTTTCATTGTTAAATTATATTTTGGGGGCATGGCGTTGCCGTTAAGAAAGTTATCTAAGATGGCTCGAAAAGGATCAAGGAGTATGGGGTCCAAACAATTCTCATTTTATTTCATTTCATCACAAACAGTTTATGTGTGAGGTCCCCTCTCTTTCTGTTTATGAAAATTTCTCTCTCCTCTCTTTCTTTCTCTATAGTTACATTTTCAGTAAGTGATCATTTCTTACATTATCATTGGTTTGCTGCACATGTATTCCAACATCTTCTCCCCCTTCCTTTTATCTCTCTTTCTTTCTCTCTCTCTCTCCCTCTCTCTCTCTCTCTTTCACTCTCTTTCTCTCTCTCCCCCTCTCTCTCTCTCTCTTTCCCTCTCCCTCACTCTCTCACCCTCTTTCTCTTTCTCTAGGTGAGTTTCAGCAGGTGACTATTTCCTTCAGTGATATAGTTCGATTCAGCGACATGTGTTCTCAGTGTGATCCTATTCAGATTGTTCATCTTCTCTCTCTATCCCTCTCTCTCTCTCTCTCCATCTCTCTCTCTCTCACTCTCTCTCTCTCTCTCTCTCTCTCTCTCTCTCTCTCACACTCTCTCTCCTTCTTTCTCTTTCTCTAGGTGAGTTTCAGCAAGTGACTATTTCCTTCAGTGATATAGTTCGCTTCACCGACATGTGTTCTCAGTGTGATCCTATTCAGATTGTTCATCTTCTCAATGAGATGTATGTTGTCTTCGATGAGCTCACCAGCGTACACAATGTCTATAAGGTAAACAGGAAAAGAAGTATTACATTTTTAGTGCATTTCAGGAGCCCCCCCCCCCCCCCCACCCCCACATTAAAAACGCAACGAGTTGCATATTTGTCACGGGGATTCGACACTCCTTATAAAAGAAGTAAATATTCAATTTACCGTATCAAATAAACGAATCTTCTCTAATAATATCATAGCATCTACCAAGAATAAAAAGAGAGGAAAAGACATTTGATTTGATTTGATTATATTTATTTATTGCTGTTTGATTTTCTTTTTCTTTTGCATTTTTACAAATATATAACAAGCAAAACATTGCAAATCTTTTCAAAAGAATATAATGTCAAATAAAGTAACTAATCGAAAACATCAAACAGGAGGGTTGACAAAGTAAGCAAAGCTTGATAGCATGACTACCCTAAATGGATACATAATAATACGATTATGGTGGAACAAATATTGGTAAAAGGGGAAAGAGAGAGAGAGAGAGAGAGAGAGGAAAAAAGAGGGGGGGGGGGGGTTGTACATCAGGATTCACAGATGTATGTGGTACAATGTAGTCGGGTAAAACTTGGGTTTCAATTTGATATATGAAGATTTATATTTTTTTAAAGAAGATGCACGTTTGAATATTGGGTGGCCAACTTGGGATATATAATAGAATGAGAAGGTTTCTGGAAAATATGAATAGAAAAACTAGGTAAACTAAAACCAGCTTCGAGATAAATTTGGGATAAATTGCAGTAATCATTTGAATTCAAGACATATTTTATTTGTTTGTATGTTTGTTGTCTCGATTTGTGTATTGTATAATGTTTAGTAACGAATATATTTCATATTTTTTATAATAAAAAAGGGTCAACCTTTATATAAGGAAAATGTTTCCTTTTAGGTTGCAACCTATTCAGTTTATGTTATGTCCTTGTGTGATATATATTCTTTATGAGTGTTTTATGTTATAAAGCTGATTTTTATATGAAATGTGGTCTTTTTAATTGAATGAAATAAAATATAATTGAATTGAATTGAACTTGCTCTCCTATATATTTGCTATTTGTATTTGTACTTTTCACGATATTGAGCTATTTTTACATTATATCATATGTTGGATATTCGTCTGCTTTAATAAATAGTCGAATTTCTAATTAAAAATTCCTTATCTTTTTAACACTTTCCTCCTACATTATTTTCCCTTAGGTTTTGAGTATTAAAAGTAAACGTGTTCATGAATTTAACAAAAGAAGAATCAATACTTACTTGTATTCATTGGAGAAAAAAGACAGTAAAAGAGGTCATAACATTATCTGTTAATGCTCGTTATTGTTTACAGTTAACACTTGCATTTATTTCAGGTTGAGACCATCGGGGACGCCTACATGACGGTAGGAGGGTTGCCAATCCCTAATGAAACTCATGCTGAACAGGTGGCATGCTTTGGTCTCGGGCAGGTTGAAGGGGTTAAGAGCATCTCATCGCCGGTCACCGGAGAGATAATACAGGTAGAATGATACTATAATATAGTAACGGTAATCTAAGTATAGTTCAGACTGTTAAAGGGGGCGCGATGGCTCAGTGGTAGAGCAGTTGTCTCGGAAACGGGAGGTCCTGGGTTCGAAACCTAGTCGATGCGCTCCTGCCCTTCGGTAAGGTATCAACCATCATTACATAGTCCATCTGAAAGGACTTAAAGGCGTTGGTTCCCTGGCTGCTTATACTTACAAGCATATATTTTTAGCAGTCAAGCAAGACAATCCTCCAACATCAATTGGTTTCAAAAATTAGTTATTACAGGGAGGTTAAAAAAATAACTGTTAGGGAAGAGCCTGAGGTATATTTGTTTTGTGCAAGTTGTATCTCTTTATACAATTCACTGGCTCAAACATGACCAAATGCAACCAGAATGATAAAGTGTCTTTCTGCTATCCTGAAGATGATATCACTCTTCGTCACTTTAGATGTTGATTTTAATAAACTTGTCTGTATTTTATTTGTATCACCAAGAAGTACGGTTGTTAACAATGTCTTATAAGCTTTGCGCCCCTTCCCGTTTGCCCCATCTCTCTTTCCTCATCTCTTCTCTCCCTCCTCTTTCTATCTCTCTTCTTCCCACCCCCCCCCCTCTCTCTCTATTTCTCTCCCTTTCTCTCTCCCTGTCTCTTTCTCTCTCTAGCTGTCTCTTTCTTTGTATCCGTTACGTTCACTCCCCTCCTCTTTTTCTTCTCTCTCTGTGTGTGTTTCTTTCTCTCTTTCTCACTATTCCCTTCGCTATTGCTGGATTTCAAAGCCTTTTGGCAAACAGATATAATATTTTAAAGGCTGAGATCTTTAACTTGTTTCCTTGTTTTTCTCATCAACATAGATTCGAGTCGGTATTCACACCGGAGCTGTAGTAGCTGGTGTTG
The DNA here is from genome assembly GCA_035222895.1 of Strongylocentrotus droebachiensis. NCBI lineage: Eukaryota > Metazoa > Echinodermata > Echinoidea > Camarodonta > Strongylocentrotidae > Strongylocentrotus > Strongylocentrotus droebachiensis. Next base: position 29,704 of record JAVYIG010007902.1, read on the forward strand.
TGGGTGTTAAGATGCCTAGATACTGTTTGTTTGGTGATACTGTGAACACGGCATCGAGAATGGAGAGCCACAGTTTACCTGGGAAGGTTCACATTAGCCCTTCTACCTATAGGTGAGTTCACATTCGTTCTGTAGTAGCCGGTGTTGTGGGTGTTAAGATGCCTAGATACTGTTTGTTTGGTGATACTGTGAACACGGCATCGAGAATGGAGAGCCACAGTTTACCGGGGAAGGTTCACATTAGCCCTTCTACCTACAGGTGAGTTCACATTAGCCCTTCTACCTACAGGTAATGCGTACGTTAGAGGCTTCTTCACACTGCCATTAGGGTGGGACAGTGAGTCGATATTAAAATACGCGATATTCGCTCCAGGTTTTATTGGTCAAAGATATCACTAACATTCTAAACGGGATATCTCCCTTTGACGATGCTGCCGTGTACTTCACTGTTAGTTGTAAGTTATACGTCAAGTAATTTTGTTTTGTTTTAATATACTATTTTTCATAGTAAAATTACCCAGAATATTTCCCTTTGTGTTCCATTTGGGTTTTTTAACGCGCCCGTGCTAGTTACAAACGAAACATGTTACTGTGAGGGTTTGTTAGAAATATACACGAACACAATAAATCTTAAATATAAGATTCATGACGATCGCAACTACTTTCGAGAAATCAACCTAAGGCAATAATTGCAATGGCCTACATTATCACCTATGGAAAAGTGCGAATATGACAGAGACGTATTTCGTAATACATATATGATTTTTATCGGATTTACCAAAGGATTTTGAAGTATGGAAATATGTGCAAACATTACATTCTATTGGATTTACCGAAGGACATTGACATTGGCGCTGATTCTATTTCTCGAAAGTGGTTGCGATCATGTTATTTTCTCTTTATAATGCTAAGCTTGAATGTTTTTTTTTCTTCATTCATAGAGCGATCAAGGGTAAAGGGTTTGAATGCGAGGCCCGAGGTGGAATGGAGATCAAAGGTAAGGGTAGGATGATGACACACTTTGTGATAGCTCGAACAAACCAGACCAATGATGACGACACAGACTCAGCTTCAGACTCAGCTTCAGATGAAGGTTCAGATGAAGGTATGTAACTTTGACCTTTGAACCTTGAACCTTGATCCTTGACCTTTGAACCTTGAATACGCATATAATCAGGACTGCGCTATGGTCTATATTTAGCATCTGTTTAGTAACTGTTATATATATCTTATTTATCATTTTGCTTAAAATCATATTCATTTTACCTGTTACTGTAACATGTATAATACACCCCTTCACGGTGAAGGTCGCCATTTTAATTTGCGAGTAAACATTGCGTCATCAATGCTTTCAGACGCGCATGTATTGTTGCGTCATTGCCTGCGCTGCGTGTTTACATCATATCGACACATGCGCTTAGCATAAAATGTCGGCGCATGCGCACTCTTGTAATCGTGAAAGGGTGTATTATGCATGCATGACTGTTGGCCGTCTTCATTTTGGTAGGATGAGTTCTGCAATGGAAAAGATGAAAAATAATGTTTGAAATTTATCATGCATTCTCTATCTGTAGTTAACAAGAGCACAACAACATTTTAGAGGAAATGTCTCATGAAAAAGATTTCTATTCAAATACCATCATATTAATGACAACAAGTCAACCCAATTGCCTCCACACAATTTCTTTCACCATGAAATTCCATCACTTGTAATCAAGTAGAACTAGTTTGTAGTACTAAACTTTCTCTTTACATAAATATATGCGCTATATTATTTGGGTAGAATTAGAAAACAGAATAATACGGGAATGATTCACGCTAACAATGCTACCATATTGGTCTCGATACTCTATTGTACGACTCTATAGGGAGTGGTGCCCACGCGTGTCCTGATGATGAGGAAGTCAGAGCCCCTGTGATCATCAACGAACCGCACCACGTACAGACTACGAATAAAGACGACATCACTACGATCAAAGCAGGCAAAACAGCGCCCTCTGGAGTCGAGACCCAGGCATCTACATCTAAATCACCATCGTCCGATGTTACCGAGAGAAGAACCTCTTCAGCATTGTGCACTGTGCTTTAAATGAGTGCAGCTAGATGAAAGCCTGTTGAAACGTGCTACAAACCATTAACAAACATTTGAGGCGCCACAAATTACGCTAAAGCATCTAAAATATTGTACATTATTTTGTACAGGCATCTTTGAAGTGTTGTAAATACAACTACAGATTTAAACATTTTCTGTACAGTAAAATGTTTATTCCAAACATCCCACCTTAAATAGATTTCACTTGCGTTTAGATCGAAATGAAATCGCTGTATTATACCACAATTATTTATACGACATATTCTGGAGGACAGTATACATCCTGATTGTATCAATTTCAGAACTGCATAATTATATTTGAAATTGAGATTTGAATGGAGATATGAAATGTACAGTGACATGAGAAACCCTTGTGCCGGAATTATTTCACAGGCTCACACACCCGATTATTATTTCTCTCAGAGAACCATTACCAAGAATCTTCCCTGCTGACAACTACCCCGAACTGAGGGGTATATATTATTATCAGGGTGATTTCGATGCGGCCAGTGAACAATGTCAAATAAAGAACAACATCAGTTAAATGCTTTTGTTAAACTGTTGTCTTGATACTACAAGTACTTACACACATTACCATACCTGAACAAATTATCAACAATCTTATGCTCGCTCGATTCATTAACCATTCGAAATATGATGAGAAAATGAAATCAACGTAAGAACAGTTATTATTATGAGCGAATAAAGCTCGTGATATTGTATCAACGGAAATGGATGATGGGGAATGCCGCCAGTCTCTTCTTGAATAAAGTTTCAGTAAAAATGACAACGACATTATTAATCAAGATTAAAAAAATCCAGTTTTTTTGTCCCTAATAAAACAGAGATTTGTTTCTCATTGGTGTAACATACAGTATAAACCTAGGTATAAACATGATATGGTATGCTGAGAGACAGAAGGGTGTGAGTTAATGCTGAACAAGAATGATCCAGCAGACGGTATATAACAAGAACATTATTCTGGTTCACATCATAAAAGCATCCATACATAAATAGCAAACTGATATAAATAATTATGTAATTATTATCATCTTTGACTTAATATAAATGACATGTTGTTTTTCTTCAAATCCATGCTGCAATCTATCAGTGTGCCGTCCAAACAAAGCTGAATTGAATGTATGGGTTACATGGAATAACAATATATTTGTAATTTTCATAATTGTCCTGTCTAACTTGTATCTTGTGTACCGAATGTAAAGATGAGTGATATTGAATGGTGAAAAAAAAAAAAAAGTTCATATGAGAGAGGAGGTAAGGGAAACGAGTGTTTTACACCAATTGAGAATAATTCGCATAATCTTTTATGAAAAGGGTTGAATGGGCTAGATTAATTTACCTTATTATCCTTTTATTTCCCCATCTCTCTCTCTCTCTCTCTATCTTCCGATCTCTCTCTCTACCCCTCCCCCTCTCTCTCTATCTTTCCATCTCTCTCTCTCTCTATATATATATATATCACTCTCTCTCATTGACCCCCCCCCCCCCCGAAATAGAATAAGAAACATAAACAAAGAGAGAGAAAGTGTCAGGGAGAGAACGATTTAAAGAGAGAGGGTTAAGATAGAAAGAAAAACAGGACGAAATGCGGAAGATGAGAGAGAGAGAGAGAGAGAGATATGACTGGAATGGAAATAACATTAAATAACAAAACATAAATGCTACATTAACCAACAAAATAAAAAAATAAGCATAAAAAGTAATGTGAGAGAGAGACTGAGAGTAATACAAAAGAGAATGGCGGTCACTGATGAAATCTACAACAATTCTGCAACTCATAAGGGGTTAGTTCAATAAAATATATCTCCTATATGTTTACACCTATTTCGTATCTCAATTTTCTCTTTCAACTCTCTTTCTTTTATCCATACTTTACTGCTCCTATTTTCCATATAATCACAAGATAAATCATATTTTCATTTGATTTTCAGATTTATTCAAACTTTGCATTTTTTTTTTAAATTTGAATCTTATCAAGCTCAAATATACCAATACACGGGTATATATAGATTAAAATATCCCCTAAACAGACGTAATGAACATTTCAAAACCATGAATTTATGCTTGTTTGTACATGCATACAGTTGTATCTTACATAAAAAGGATATGCTTTACATCAGCTTCCCTCACTTCAGAATTAGCATATAGGCACCTGCATTTATGAACCCCAAAATTCAGAATTTCCTGAGTGATGTTATATTTCATGAAGGCCATAGGCTGAGGATGAAATATAACGGCACGAGGGGAATTCTGAATTTGGAAATGAATACATGTTACACTGAGCAATGAAATGAAGCAATATTTGATATATACAAATGAGGGTATTTGCGAACCTTTGGAGGCATGCCCTCTTGATTACTTTCAGGTTGCCTTCGCCTCAGATGCGTCCAGTTAAGACAATGCAAACAATGGGTAACGCGTAGAGAACTAGAATCGAGATGTGCACAGTCTAATTCACTTTTGCATGCGTTGTGAAATGCAAAATAAGGTCGTTTATATTGCACAGTCGTGCAAATATAACAAAATGTTGAGTGTCACCATTTCAGCTGTAGGATACAAATACACTATCATCAAACAACATACAACATACAACTACCACACTCTTTTGTCTCCTTTGTACATCAAAATGTTGAAATATCTAAGGCACTGCAAAATTCATTTCCAAATAATTCATGATCATCCAATATACATAGAAAAAACCTGTTTAGTATGTCCTTTTGCATGACAACATTCAGAATAAACTCACATATCTGAGGCATTTGCAATGCATATTATGAAAATCAGAAGAGGATGGTGATCAAAAGGCAAGGTAACGGAATGCTCATGAGAGTAGTATCTACAATCTAATAAGCCAATCAGGAATGCAAACTGACTAAAATATAAAAGTTATTTACAAGGCAAGAATGTATGGCAAACATATATATAAGTTCAAAATATACATGTATTATACCAGTGCATAATCATAATGATGCAAAGAAAAGCCTGGAATATATATCATAACATTTATTGAAATTAAGTACTGAATATAATTAGAATAAGCATGTATCGTACAATTATAGTATCGTACAATTATAGTAGCGTATTTATACACTGGAATGATGTAAAGAAAATCCTGGAAAATATTTCCTCAACTGGATTTCTGGTGAATGTATTTAAACATATATACAAATAATAATCCATGTCAAATTAAATATTACACTAATAACTCAGGCATGTTACATTGACAAAAGAGACATGTATCTTAAAATCATAGCAACATATTTACATTTACATATACACTGGAGTGATGTAAAGAAAATCCAGGAAAATATTTCCTCAACTGGATTTATTATATAGTACTGGTGAATGTACATGTAGTTATAACATATACAAATAAATCCATGTCAAATTAAATATTACACTGATAACTCAGGCATGTTATATTGACAAAAGAGGCGGGTATCTTAACATTATAGCAACATATTTACATTTACATGTACACTGGAGTGATGTAAAGAAAATCCTGGAAAATAATTCCTCAGATTGATTTCAAAATCTAGAACTGGATGTAGCTCTAGATATACAAACAAATATCCACATCAGACAAAATGTTACACTGATACCTAGGGCCTATATTCATACACCCTTATCAGACAAATCTTTAAGTTCTCAACTATCATACTGAGTTCTACCACGTTCATAAACAAGATAACTAGAGCAATATGGCTCTGAACATCTGGGTCATTTCTGGTTACAAATTCACAAGTTAATATCGATTCTACTTAATTATATTTTTATTGAACATGGGCAATGACATTGGCAAATATTATAGTGACATTTTGATAAGATAATTTGAAATATTACATACTTAGAAAACTCAATTTGTGAAAGTGGAGTGGTATTTCATACATGCATGCAAATCACCTAAAACAAAATGGTGAAAGTCTACAATATACTTGGTACATGCGCTACATGAACTGTCTAATGCACTAACATCCTTGACAAGGTATTAATCCACATTTTCCACTCTCCATCCAGGTATAAAAAGGCACCTGATATGCCAAAGTGCTACATATTTGGACACCGCCTAGGACCAGGGTAATAATATTTGAGCCCCAGAACTGCCATGGCATGATAAGTCAACATTATCATTATAACTACTAGTCCCTGGTGTTGTCAAATTCTATACACAGGCATAATGCATGATCATAGCTGAGTAAAAAATGCCCCCAATTTTAATAGAGTATCTTCAAAAACATTTCCCAGAAAAACATGACTCCTTCCTTCCTTCATAAAACAAGTACGGTACACAATGGGCTCTTGATACTACTCTGTTTTGGGCTTATTGAGTACACATTCACAAAACAAGTAGTTTTGTATCAATTAAGCACATACGGTACTTCTATGTTTAAAGTTTTGGTATTTTATTGCCAACAACAATATGCTTTATAAAGCACGTCCAAACTTAGCAAAAACAGGATAATGCAAATACATCTGTCTGTCAGTCTGGCAAGTGAGAAAATATCCTTACATTACTGTCAACTATTTAAAATGATAATGTTTTGGGTTTCTTGTGAAGGACACAACATTTTTCAAAAACCAAAATTCTGTATTCCAGTAATACAGTTAAACATGAACCTGGGTCTAAAAAAAAATAAACAATTTAGACCATGCACTTTGTAAATAATACTACTAATAAGATTCTAGGTTTATATAGCGCTTGAAACATCAACAATGTCTTTAGGTGCTTTACCAAAATGTCATTACTCTGGTCATCAATTTCAGGCTTGCCTGCAAACAATGTATTCACATTCTCCACTCTCTGGGAAGCATTTCAACCGGGTTTCATTGAACAAAAGCCTAGACACAGTGTCACGTTTAAAGGTATTACAAAGTTTTGGTATGGGGTCATGAATTTGGTTCAAATGAACATATTGGAAGCATCTGCGATTTTACAATATTCAATGATCGTTGTCGCGGTTGATATAGAGTCTAAAGTGATGAAATTGTAAATAATAAACTCTTTATGCTGTATAGCTCCCTCTCAAGACTGATATGACTTTAGCTTTAAAACAATGTTTCTTGACTACATTTGACAGATTTGCTATTCCCGTTTGGACATTTTATATCAGAACTGCATATTCTGAGATTTTCATGGCCGCAGCTGCCATGGAATGGCCTTAGCCGCTATTTAATATATTTGAAATTTACCGAGAGCAATTTCTCAAAAGCAGAAATGTTTTAAAGGCTGAATTTTCTAGTGCTTATAATACGTCCACAGGGGCATCCATATATATCAAAATTAAAAAAAAGAATTACTATCCATCCAATTTTCAGAATTTTCCAGAACTTTGCAATACCTTTAATAGTTGACATTGAACAGTTGGAAGCTTCACATGATTACTTGATATACTTCACTAAATCTGCAACCTCTGCATCCTGTAGGAATTTCTCAAGCTCGTCCATATTACCACCAGTCCTTGTCTTCCACTGTGCCAAGCAATGCCTCGTAGCTCTCGAAAAGTCCATGTTAAACTTGGCTAGGAAGCTGTCGGCTTCAGTGTATCCGATGCCAAGATATGTGCATAGCGTTGTGTAAGTCCCATGAGGCAGGTATTTTGATAGTTTGTCAAGTTTTCTATCTGATTCCAGATTATTCCTGAAGAATGAAAGAACGATTGATGCAATCTGATGGTGTCACTTTATATGTATGTGGAGACACACAAGTGTCAAGTTTAACAGACATGAGTGCTACACTAAAATCTACTATTATCATATTATTATTATCATTATTATCATTATCATCATCATTACCATCATTATTGTTATTAATATCATTATTCCAAGTTGTTATTATCAATATAATCAGTTATAATTTACTATTATTATTATAATTATTATTATTATTATTAATCCATGATTGTTATAATGGAGTAAAAAAAAAACACATCTATTTTTAATATTTTACATAAAATTACACAACACACAACTTTTTTCTACATAATATACCCCCCGAATGCGGCATAAAATGTCGCCACTGAGGAGCAGTAGCTGGCAGGTTAAAATCTCGCTGGTTCCAAGCTCTTTTTCTGACTTGTTTTTCAATTCCAGATCTGGCATGCAATCTTTATTAACGGTGTGTAAGCCACAAATATGTTTCAAGAAAAAAGTCTTCTTTTCAAATAAAATATAGATTAGTTACGTACTCTGATAATGATGACACCCCTGCCGCTTGTGATTCTGCTGTTGTTCTTGTTGTTCCAATATCTTTATTTCAAAGAAAGAGAAAAGATTTAAATTCATAAAAAGCTAAGTCCATTATGGTTTATGTCAGGAAAGCACAATATACAAATGTATACCGGTACATACATATAAGTGAGTGTTGCATATGTGTGAGTTTAGAAGGAGTCTGTGAAATAAACATCCGCGACTTGCACGGCACTCGTTGAGTTCCTGCTTTAAGTCTGTAATTATACCTCGGAGTAACTTTTTTGCTTCTTCTTCTTCTCTAATGTCTTCTCCGTGTCTCTTCTGTGCTTCTGTGACATCCTTTCTCCCTTGGTTCCATAACCGCTCAAAGCTGGGAAAAGAATACAGCTGTATTAGGTCAGCAGATAACTCTTCGTCACCTTTCTTCATGCATCCATGGAGGAGGTCAAGCCACTGCAACTGTTCCTCATCTGAGAGATAGGCATCAGTGGGAGGTAGGTCATAGATGGCAGTGACCCCGAGCTTTTTTAGATGATTTTTTGCCTTCTCGATGAGTTCATTTTGCCCGGTAGTTCCCATGGCACATATAGGGACGTGACCTATCCACACACACAACCAAAACAAAATCAGTTTAATCGAAAGTAGTCATTTAATCGTCTCATGACCTCTATGTTCCACACATTTGTCAACTAATGCTTTTTTTTTAGAGGGGGGGGGGGGGGGGTCGTATATTTTTACACCAGAGTAAGGATCGAATCTGTTCATTTTTCATTCACATCTATGCTTTCAAATATTGCCATTAAACGTGCTGTATACGTGCATAAAGTATACCACCATTTTCTAGGGTTGTAAATAGAACTGGCAAGTGAGAGAATGATCGATGGAGAGAGAGGGGGAAGAGAAAAGTGATAAAGAAAAGAGCATGCAGAAGAACCGGAAAAGGGAGTAAACATAGCCGTATTCAGGAGATAATTATACATTTACAACTATGAAAACGAAAATTTGTAATCACATGGGCCTATTTTATAATAATACGGGCCTACACAAAAAGAGGAAAGATTCAGCATGCATGCACAAGGAAAGAAAAGGTATTTAATTTACAAATTGAACTGACGAAGGGCGTGTTAGAGTTCACGATATCATCATGATAGAAATTGATGAGGTGCAATTAAGGGCTTGAATGCATAATGGATAATATAGAAAACTAAGATAAGTACTTGAGTTAGCGTCACATTGCATGAATTATGGTTGTTTCCTCGACTGTTTTATGCCCTAGTCATAACTGTTGAAAAAACATTCTATAGCAGGTGTCATTATCGTTAGATACACGTACCTACCCATTTAATAGCATGGCAAATAACATGAATCTTTATATGTAAATACAAATTACAAAATACAAAATACAACCTTTACATTAAAAAGTTTCATGTGTTAAAAAATCTAGCTCGTAATGTTATTCATTCATTCATATCTTCATTCGTCCATTCTTGTAATCAATACGGTAGTTTATATCACTGCATTGTGTGTATCAACAGTGCAATTATTAATTAATTCACAATTGTTTAAAGATACTCGTCCTACCTATAGCGTAAATGATTATGGGCAAACTCACCTGTAACGCTCTTTATTGTCTTGATGAAGTAATGGTAGTACTCGAAAGTAGACGGTCTAATAAAAATGAGAAAAGACAGATTCAAAATCGTCATTATCATGTGGTAATAATTAAAGAGGTAATGATAATAAAATGCACGCAATTTGATTCTCCACCCGCCCCTACCGAAGGCCACCTCAAAGAAGAAAAAAATTGTTGCCGATTTTCATTGCCACCTTGCCCCGAAAAATGTGTTTATTTCGGTCCGCGGTGTCAGAACGATGTCACGCGCCCACAAGCGCCATAATTTATGACCGTGAATCCTTCATAATGTCGATATTAAAGATGTAAAGATATCAACAATTTTCAGGCAAATTTCTGTCAAATTCGGGTAACAGAAATAAGGAGAATCATTATAAAATCATGTTTGAACGGACGAAAGTGATAAACAGTGGCGTATCTAATTATTATTCCACTAGAGGCAAAAACCATGACATTGCCCCTCCCCCTGCCTAAACGTATCCGCATTACTATACAAGCGAATGATCAGTATATATATTGATTTCAATCTCCAAAAAACAGAATTTCTTTTACCCATATAAATATTCCAAAGGCACCATTTTCTGGAGCCCTAAACGTACCAGCATTACTATGCGATTACAAAAATGGTAGTCAATTTTATTCAAATATGTATTGCCCATGTGAATATGTAGAGCGAGAAGATTAATACTCACTCTAGTAACAGCACCATACATCCGACCTTCCCAGCAAGGCGTCGTATAATCTCTTTGTCTAAAACTGGTAGGATGGTAAAAGAGAACGTATTTGATACATTGTGCATGATGAACCTTTTGAATACTATGAACATGATATTTAACCTACATGCAGAAGTAGAGAAAGAAAAAAATAGACAAGCTTGTGTAGTTTTATCGATTGCATGCAGTATGCTAGAATAACACAAATTAATGAATTGTTTGTGCAATAACATTTAATGAAACCACACAAAATAATATTTTGTGAAAATATAAACAGTGAACTTAATGCGTTTCATAAAGAGAATCTTACATGGGTTGGAAAGTGGTGGAATCATACTTAAAAGGGGTTGCCAAAATAATGATGAATCCATGAATCTATGTTGTTCTAAATAAGTATAATGTCATGTGGGAATTTCGTAAGAATTGCAGTGCGGGCAATAATGGTACAATTCCAAAACCCTGAATAAAACACCCATAACGACACCAACAAACTTAGGATGTTTGAAAAGCCAAAGACATCACTCTCTTCAATGAAATAATGCATCTATCACTGTTTGAGCTTCATGATATTGAAATCGTATTTGAGAAAAGCTTGTTATGGAGCTTTGTTTGTATCTCCATGGGCTTTTGAGAAATAACAAAATGATATAATTATTCGCAGTTCCTTTAGATAATCGTAATGTCGTATTTGAAGATTGACCATGTCCCAAGACCTGTTTCTCCAATTTAAATACACAGTTGTATGCTCGTACATAATCAGGGGCGGATCCAGGAATTTCTTGCCGGGGGGGGGGGGGGGGGCACACGGTGGGAAAGAGAACATATATATATATATATATATATTTAGTCTAAAAAAATATCGCAACGACTGAGCCAGCCGCTGAATAAGCGGGGGGGGGGGGAGGGGGGGGGGGGGGGGGGTAAGGTCACCTTTTTAGGTCAGCCATTGGCATATTTAAAAAATAAAAAAGTTGTTCATAATTTTTTTTGGCCGGGGGGCACGCCCCCTGTGTCCCCCCCCCCCCCCCCCTGGATCCGCCATTGATAATACCCTGCTAGCTAGCCTCCTAATTAAATACATCAGGCAGGTCAGGTATATGGTCAAAGTGAAACATACACATCGTTACCTATAATTTTTTCAGATAGATGACATGTTGAATTAATCAACGGCTAACACATAATCGTTTGTTTCTATTCGATTTTCGTTATAAAATAGAAATATGATATATTGCGCTCCATGTGTTTGATGTGTGACATGTAATAATAATTCTAAAAGTTACTTTTTACTGTTAAAAAGTGACTTTTTTAGAAGAACACAAGCTCACATATTTCTCCCTTTCAGACGATAAAGGTGAAATGATGTCAATAGTTCAAGGGTCACTCAGGCGTATGTCATGGTTCATACCCTCAATATACAAACCATCTAAATGTTAAGGACGTCTGATATTTAGAAAAAATAATCATACAATTCAAGCGACTGAATACAGCTATGCCATTGTTGAATAACGTATAGTGTAGTATCCTACCAACATGAAGTTAATTTCACGCTAAAATAGGATCATCGCGGAGTTTTGTAAAAACCACCATAATTGAATTGAATTGAATTTATTTTCTTCTTCAAAACGAACAAATCAATCATTGTTTACTACAAATTCACAAACACGCAGTTGGGTATATATTCTGTCATTTTGGGCACGTGGGCATAAGTGTTATCTAGAGACAATGAAGAACAAAATAAGAAATACAAATAAATTATTTGTTTTACCCGACATATTTAGAGAGTTTAAACATTCTTTACAATGCTAGTTTATTAAGGACAAAGGGTAATTTGCCAAAGCAATTCAGTAGTTTACCAAAAATCTACCTTAGGGTTAATGAAATAGCTTTTATTCCAACGATACATGTTCATAGTGGAGGCGTAGTATCATTTCGGATTTACAACAAACACAAACAAAACAACATAGCTCTTTTTTCAATATACAAACCTGAGAAGAGAGCTTCTACTGTGATGACGTATATAGAATCGGTGAGATATTCCTGATCCTCAGTAGATGTTTGATGTTCATAAGCAAGCTTGCGTTGCTCTGCGTCTCCATAAAGAGCACTTCTCAGGCCAGGGACTATGCTGTACACATACTTAGACAGATTAATCGTCCCAATAACCAGCGTATCAGGAAACACCACTCGGTCATCATCACAAGGCACAGCCTTGCCTGGTTTGTACGACAAGATTTCATGTCTTAATTCATCTAGCTTCCCTTTCCTAATCACCGAGCTGGAAGTAGCCATCTTTGTACAGATTTCGCCCTGAATACGCAAACAAACACGTTACACGCTCAATACTATCAATAGTATACCGATTTGTCGTATTTGTTCTATACTAAGCATGTTACATAGTAGGTCTAGTTATTACTGGGTGTATGGACTTCTTTATAAGGCATGTATCATGTACACAGGAGTAACGGATGAGCGATTTTAATGAATGATCAACCGAACTTTGACTTGTGGTATAAAATATTAAATTATTATTTGATTCACACACAGTAATCTGCCCACTGCCTTCATGCTCACGCGCAAATGTTGCAATAGCTATCTCCATGTTAATGGTTGAAGCACAATATTCCACGCTAGTTTCTATCCATCATTACAATGTTTGAGCCTACCATCACCATAATAAACCCTATGCATAGGCGCCGGAAGTGGGGGGGGGGGGGGGGCAGGGGGGCAGCTGCCCCCCCAATCAAAAAAGTGGGGGGGCAAAACGCATTTTTGCCCCCCCCCCCCAAAACGCCCCCCCCCCCCCCCTCCAAAAAAAAAAAAAAAGAAGCAGTAAAGAAGTAAACATGGTTTGTATTTTTAGCCCAAAAAAACATAACAAAAATAAAAACCTGAATTAAATCACATAATAATTCCATTCAAAGAAAAGGAAAGTTCACAGGAATTTAATTTCTTAAACATTGCGCATGCCACATATACGGTATTGATCAATGGAGGTCTGTATAATAGCGATACGCGCATATCGTTGACATATTGTGCGAGAATGGGAAAACGTGTCTGTTTTTTTTTTGTTATAGGGGTGAGGAGACATGAGCCCCTGAACGCTGGCGTAATGATGGGGGGGGGGGGGGGGTGTATTTCTTATTCGATACCAGTGATTTACAAATGTTGCTGTTATGACATGATTTTCCGGTATTTTTTCTCCATTTTTTTTGTAAGTCACACCTTTTTATGCGTTTGTTGGCAAATAAGAAATTCCCAAATTACAGTCGGACGAAAAATACGCTTATTTAGAAGGCTTTATGTCATGGTCTGCAAAGTGGCTGGGCTCGAGCCCCCCCCCCCCCCCCCCCCTCCCCTCACTTTTTGAAAAAGTTTGTTTAAGAGAAAAAGAAAGAAAGACGGAGAGAAAAAAAAATAAGTGACCTGCCAATGTCACAAATAAGGTATAAAACATGCTCATCTGACCGTAATTAAATGCCTAAAACCCCAGAGCTTACGGGGGCTCCGCCCCCGTACCCCACCAAGGGCCCTAAGGCGGTCCCCCGGATGCTCATCTGACGGTAATTAAATACCTAAAACCCCTGAGCTTCCGGGGGCTCTGCCCCTTGGCACACGTCAATGGCCTTAAAGAGGGCCCCTGGATGCTTATCTGACCGTAATTAAATACCTAAAACCCCTGAGCTTTCAGGGGCTCTGCCCCCTGGACCCCACCAAGGGCCCTAAGGCGGGCCCCTGGGTGCTCATCTGACCGTAATTAAATACCTAAAACCCCTGAGCTTCCGGGGGCTCTGCCCCCTGGACCCCACCAAGGGCCCTAAGGCGGGCCCCTGGGTGCTCATCTGACCGTAATTAAATACCTAAAACCCCTGAGCTTCCGGGGGCTCTGCCCCCTGGCACACGTCAATGGCCTTAAAGAGGGCCCCTGGATGCTCATCTGACCGTAATTAAATACCTAAAACCCCTGAGCTTTCAGGGGCTCTGCCCCCTGGAGCCCACCAAGGGCCCTAAGGCGGGCCCCTGGGTGCTCATCTGACCGTAATTAAATACCTAAAACCCGTGAGTTTCCGGGGGCTCTGCCCCCTGGACCCCACCAAGGGCCCTAAGGCGGGCCCCTTGGTGCTCATCTGACCGTAATTAAATACCTAAAACCCCTGAGCTTCCGGGGGCTCTGCCCCCTGGACCCCAACAAGGGCCCTAAGGCGGGTCCCTGGATGCTCATCTGACCCTAATTAAATACCTCAAACCCCTGAGCTTTCGGGGGCTCTGCCCCCTGGAACACGTCAATGGCCTTAAAGAGGGCCCCTGGATGCTCATCTGACCGTAATTAAATACCTAAAACCCCTGAGCTTCCGGGGGCTCAGCCCCTTGACCCCCTGCCGAGGCTCATGCCCTGGACCCCACGCCAATTTACGCTCTACCTGATCGTTAATACTCCACTTTGAAAAACGTTCCGCGGGACCTGGAAGTAACGTGTGAGACTGGTGGTGATGCTGATTTTTCGTCTGCCCCCCCCCCCTTCCGAACGTTTTTTTTCATTACGTCACTGCCCCTGGAAGGTGAGCCCCATGGAATGTTTGCCCCCCCCCCCCCCCCCCCAATCCCAAACTGCTTCCGGCGCGCCTGTCCCTATGATATAGATATGGCTATTCTTGAGGTTTCAATCATTCTTATGCATCATAGGGCGCGTTCATGCTTCACTTTTTCTGGCCAGAATCAGGCATCTGTTACGCGTTTAGTTTAAAACACTGTTGCGTTCATGCTTACTTTTGTAGAATCACCGAAAAACGGCGATCACGATCGCCGATCGTAAACTCACAAAAAGATGCGTTTACAATTTGTAAACGCGTTTAAATGGGGTCAACGCACTGACCTCTAGTGGGTCTACGCATGGACCATGGTCTACATAGCATGCGCATTTCAAGGTTGCGAATCCAGCTGCTAGGCCAATTAAGGCCACCAAGGGAGAATTGCCTGGAGAAGTGAGCATGAACAGTACACCGTGGAACTGCGATTACGATGAGCGTTTACGATGAGCGTTACAAATCGCTCATTCTACCTTCAAAATCAAGCATGAACGCGCCCATAGTCGACCAAATTAACCATCAACATCGAGGAGAGGGGACTATGATGTTTCATATATTACTGTTTGTTGTCTTATGTACGGTTTGGTCTCTCTACCTGAGACTATTTTTTTCTTGCCATATTGAGGAATTGAATCGAATTTACTAAATATTTATATTTAAAACAAAATATATATTACAATCTATACCTTTCAAATAGAGTTGGGTTAAAGGTAATTAATGTTTTTCATTTCACTCAAAAGACATGCATGTCCCTAAGTTTTTGCTTTGAAAATATAACCCAACATAATATTAGGCACACTTCTTAATATATAAGCGACCTTTCATTGGCAGCATATTGTGAGGTCAAAACTCAAAATGGCTGTTTAAATTTATCGCTTTCAGACAAGCTTCCCGAATAAGGTATCTATATTGCAAAATTTGTATGATCTTAAACGTTTAGATTTATACATGTCTATATTTCTTGTTAAATCTTGTTGTGTATAAAGAACATGCGATTTATTTTTTTCGAAAGAAATGCATTGGTCCTTATGGACAGCAACAACACGTGCATAGAGTACCCCCTGTAGTACTAGCGGTTAATGCATCTTTGTACGGATTTCGCCCTGAATACGCGCACAAACAGGTTACACGCTCAATACCATACAGATTTGTCGTATGGCTAGATAAGCATGTTACATAGTAGGTCTAGTTATTACTGGGTGTAGGAAGTTCTTTATAAGGCACGTACCATGTCCAACAGGATGTACAGACGGATGTGCAAACGGATGAGGGATTTTAATGAATGATCAACCGACCTTCGACTTGTGGTATGAAACATGAAATTATTATTTGAATCACATACAGTAATCTGCCCACTGCCTTCATGCCCACGCGCAAATGTTACAATAGTTATCTCCATGTTAATGGTGGAAGCACAATATTCCACGCTAGTTTCTATCCATCATTACAATGTTTGAGCCCAGGCGCGTACGCAGGGGGAGGGTTTTGGGGTTGACCCCCCCCCCCCCCCCCTATGATATAGATATGGTTATTCTTGAGGTTTCAATCATTCTTATGCATCCTAGTCGACCAAATTAACCATGAACATCGAGGAGAGGGGACTATGATGTTTCATATATTACTGTATGGTGTCTTATGTATTATGTATTAAGCGCTATATAAAAAATAAATATTATTATTATTATTATTATGTACGGTTTGGTCTCTATACCTGAGATTATATTTTGCTTGCCAAATTGAGGAATTGAATCGAATTTACTAAATATTTATATTTAAAACAAAATATATATTACAATATATAACTTTCAAATAGAGTTGGGGTAAAGGTTATTAATGTTTTTCATTTCACTCAAAAGACATGCATGTCCCTCAGTTTTTGAGAAAACCCAACATAATATTAGGTACACTTCTCATATTAGCGAGTGGCTATACCTTTCATTGGCAGCATATATTGTGATGTCAAAACCTCAAAATGGCTGTTTAAATGTATCGCTTTCAGACAAGCTTCCCGAATACGGTATCTTTGTTGCAATATTTCTTGGTAAACTTTTCAGTTTTTTATAAATGTATATATTTCTTGTTAAATCTTGCGATTTGTTTTTTTGAAATGCTTTGGTCCTTATGGACAGTAACAACAGCAACAACACGTGCATAGAGCACCCCTGTAGTAAAAGCGGTTAATACAATTTGCCAAGAAGTTCTAGTTTTACAGTATATAGCGACCAACGCTTATATTGGCAACCTTAGGCAACTTGTTGTATAAGCCTAATTTATAGCATAATATTCAAATTAGGATATGTGCAATATGTAATATGTTGCTTATCTTAATCTGGGAAGCTTACAAACATGGATAATACTACTTATCAAGGGTTTTTTATGACGGGGAATTCATTTATGACACCGGTTCTTATTTTTAAGAAATGCCCTAGGTTGCCGACTCGTCACTAACCCATCTAGAACACGAATCATCAAAAAAACCTTAATTGTACTTTTCCGGGTCTGAAAAACTTCTACAGGAGTGGACTATGATCCTGAAACTAAGACACCCGGCGAAGGCTGGGCTGGTGAGCGTAATATGAGTTCGTTGATTGCACCATCTTCGTCGGCTTGAATCAATTGTAGGGAATATGACCGGCCAGATTATGGACATTTTAGTTTAAAAGTTATTTTATTGTTCATCCAATGCACACATACAAATAACAGAATGATAATATATACATAGTTTATCATAATATTACAAGATATTGGAGTTACATTACTTCAACATAAATTAAATATATAATAACAAATCTCAACTTTCCAGTTTTACATCTCAAACTATTACAAATGCATAACAGCATTATAAGCATTGTACGTATACAGTGTATTTCCTAATTATCACGTAAACATAACATAATTATATACAGTTGTAAATTATTACTCATTTATAACTATATGATATGTTTTGCACAGAATCATGAATATTGTATATATTATTATTATATAAAGAGAAACACAAACTCAAAAACACACGCACACACATGTGTGTGTGGTGTGGGAGGGGTATTAACACAGAACACAGAAAGGGTAATACAAATGTTTGTAATTCTGCAAGCCTTTTCTATGACCTAATAACAAAGAATCTTACTCAGCAAATCTTTCGAATTGTAGCAATTCTTTTAAACAAGTAACAACTACAACAAACGAGAACAAAATAAAAAACGAGAATAAGTCCTCGTCATATATATTTTCCGTCGAATAAACATGTATGTTAATATTCACGAAGTCATGGGAACTCGTACTAAGTCACCATTATACATTTTCGGTAGACATTAAAGTCATATATTAAAGTCACAAGATATATTCGCCAAGTCAACATAATGTTACATTTTCAGTAGGGAGTTCTTCATTAAGTGACCGTCATGTACCAAAGAGGCCCAATATTTTTTCATCAAACCACAACAACTTGACAATATTAAACATGTCTTGTCACCGTCATGCACATTTTCTAGGGAAAAGTCTTAACCAAGTCACGGAAACACTTTACCAAGTCATTTTAATGTCATCAGAGGCGGCGTTCCTGGGAAGGGGGGGGGGGGGGGGAGGGTAGCACAGTTTCTGAGGTAGCCCCAAAGTGCCCCCTTTTACGTGTATAGGCCAAGTGCCCCTTGTAAGAACCGCCCCTTCCCCTTATAATAAGTGCTCCTTTTCCTTGTGATAAGTGCACCACCATCTGTTCATAAGATCCCCTTCCCTTTCTCACAAATGCCCCTTTTCACCTCTGATAAATGCCTCTATTAAAATCTGATAAGTGCCCCATTTCCATTGCAATACGTGTCCCCTTTCCATTCTCATAAGTGACCTTTTTCATCTCCGGTACGTACCTCTTTTCAGGTACACGTTTTACCTTTACAAGTGCCCCTTTTCCTTTGTAATAATTGCCGCCTTCTCCTTCTGATAAGTACTCTTTTTTTTTTTGATGAGTGCCCTTGTTCACCTTTGGTAAGCAACCATTTTATTTTGACACGTGCCTCTTTTCCTTCTGAAGTGCACCTTTTCCTTCTTATAAATGCCCCCTTTTCACCCCCCCCCCAATAATTGCCACTATCATAAATTGACAGGTACCCCTTTTCCTTTTTAATAAGCTCTTTTCCATTCTCATAAATGCCCCTTTACATCTTTGGTGAAAGCCTCTTTTCAGGTGCGAGAAATTCCCCCTTTCTGTGCCCCTTTTCCTTTCTAATAACTGTCCTTTTCCCTTTTGCAGATAAGTGTCTTCTTTTCCTTTTTCCATATTAAACATGCATCCTTCATTCAATGCGACTTAGAGCCCCTTTCCTTTAATTTTCTCAAGATAAAAGCTCGCTCGCTACGCCCGCTAGCATTTATAGATTTCATAATTATATTACTTATACAATGATTTTCAGCCTTCCTTCATTAGATTGTGCTTAAAACTCATCAAAGTTTTTGTCCTCTTTATAAGATGTATTTTTTCGCATTGCGACCTCACATATCTTAAAAATCATTATTCAGACCATCACACCCAACTGCAAAGTATTTTGCTTGAAGTTCGGGTGACATCCGAATAAAAGTTGATTCCTGTTGATATACATAGCTGCATACATCTCATATTTTGTTATTCAAACATCTAAATATATTTCATAGATTTATGAATAATTTTTGAAATAATTTATCAGGCTGGCTAAGTTCTACCCTAACAAAATTTGCTCCAGATCTCATTTATCTTGTGATATCATCTGTCAATCAGTAGTGAGCTGACAAGAGACAGTGGTATTTAACTTTCCTCAGCTTAGCATATGTTCACAAAGGAATTGCATTCTTTCACACTATACCTCCAAATTACCTTTCTTTTCCTGGTGATGCTACAGCACGTTTGACCATGGACCTATTACTGATGGACATTCAACGTGATTTTTTCTTTGATCCAATGATAGTCACCGCCTTCTGATTATGTGCATCTTAATGAGAATATTCAGCTGTTTTAAAAATAACGACTGCGTAAGCATTTGCGGTCATTGACAAAGAAGCCGTTTCCCTCTCTTAGGTTGTGTTTGGATGGTGTGCTCTTTAGGAGTGTGTCTTAAATAAAAACACCCCAATGGGGAGCAGCAAAGTTGAAAAGCATACGATTTTCGTGATATGAAATGTATTATTACTGATTCGCACACTTTCGCACACACCCGTGATCCTATAAAACAATTAGAAGCCCTATGCGTTGTAACTTTGGAATATTATGAGGAAATTGGGGGAAACGGGATTTTAAATCACAACCAATCCATATTTAACCTCTATCTGGTTATATCAACATGTTTTTCAAAATAAAATACAGTACGCGAAACAACAATTTCCGATTATAAACCAGAACTGCATATCGATTTCCCATGATTTAGGCGATTCATTATCTTCTGCGCATGTAGATTAACATGTGTAAAATCACTATCTTGATTCTGTCCCAGCTTTTTGGCGGTGACCATCATGAGATCAAAGTGAAGAAACATGTACGGAATGTTATTGAGACGACATTGACGGAGACAATCACAATGAATTCGTTTAGAAAACGATGAATGTCCATCCGTAATAGGTACATGGTCTGACAAAGCTACTCCTATGTTGAAATTGTATGGTCTATTGTTAACAGGTGGTAAGCTCTGGTTGATCGAAAATGCATGTACAATATCATTCACATTCATGACGAATCTGGTTAACCCACATTCAGCTTTTCCAGTCTTGCATTAGTTGTTCCACGGAGCTGAACAAAATATAATACAATATGGCAGGCATTTATTCACCCTATTTTTCGGGTGCAACATGGGGGCTTCAATTTTCACTCATAGAGAGAAATCCACAAAGTTTTCTGATTTAAAATGTTCAACTTACTTTAATGAACTCATCTTTAAAAGAATTTCGATTCTTCGCTTTGGTAATGATAATAATAGTCTCATGAAGTGGGGAAATTGTATTATGTTTTTGTAGTGAGAGTTGAAGTGGGATAGATGGGTTCTTTCACATTTGCCATTGACTCAGGCATGACGAAGGGTTTTGAAGCTTATTTGAGGTATATTCTGTAAGGTTTATCGTGAAAATCTCAGTCACCATATGTTAAACAAATTTTCTCAAGATAAGAGCTCATTCGCTACGCCCGCTAGCATTTATAGATATTATAATTATGTTACATATACAGTGCGTCCAGAAAAAACGAAACCGAGAATTATCGATGTTTTGTCATAATTTAGACACATTTATAATTAATACAAGACACATATTTGGAAAGCTTAGATCCTCTTCTTTCATTTGATGCAACTCATGTAATGCATATTTCACGCATGAGTTATTAAAATGAATTTGAAGAGAGGAAACCAAAAATTCATTTGGCGGACGGTATCTGAATTTCATAGAGAAAATCACATGTCTAGAAAGTTGAGTTCCTGCCCTTTCATATAATCCCTCAATTAGGAAAAATGAGCAAGGAATTACAAAGTTCTGTTTGTTTAAAGTAGTGCTTGAATTTCCATAATTTTTTCAAACGAATTCGTTTTTCACTGGCTTCCTCCCGTAGCAACAAGCAGAATTGCCATGCATGAAGTCTTTCGTCTATGGCCTATTGTCAACGAAACGGGGTTAAGTCTTTTGTTAATTCCGTTTGTTGCTACGGCAGGCAGCCAGTAAACACGAATTCGTTTGAAAAAATTATGGAAATGCAAGCACTGCGATTTTGAGATTTTCACAATAAAACCTTTCAGAATTTACCTCGAATAAGTTTCAACACCCTTCGACATGTTGAGTCAAAGGAAAATCTGAAAGAATGCATCTATCCCGCTTTACAACTTACTACAATAAAAGTGTGTGTGTTGGTATTTAATTGACTTTTATTAGAGCTTGCCCAAAGCTTAGGCACGAAAACATTTCTAAAACTACACACTGATTATTTTCCAAAATGAGCACTGCTAGTGGAGATCTTCCACAATGTTCACAAAAATGAATACGCATACAAAATACATAACCATTTTCGTAACATAATCAAATTACATGTCTTTGCGTAAATCGTTGTTAAGACAGTGCCTCGTTACAATTTATTTCATTCATTTTTTAATTGCATACGTAAAGGTGGAACAAACATTTTGCACCCTGTAAAAACTAGGGGTTCGGGGGGTTCGCGCGACCCCCCCCCCTATTTTTTCTTTTCTTCTCGAGTTTACATGTTCACTCACTATGCTCGCTCGCAAATGATTTTCAGGCCTTTCAGTACGCAAACGTACGCACATTATACACACAAATAATATTCAGAAGTCAGCATGACTTGGTGTATTCCTTGAGCCCAATAATGTACATTATTTCAAAATACGTGACATCGCACATTTGCAATATGGATTGTTCATTGTTTTTTTCTCTTAATGTTATATCATCAAAGACTTGGGGTAAATGAATCTCGGAAACCTTATTTATTCTCGGAGAGAGGAACATCTCATCTATTAAACAAAAGCATCCTTTAAACAGAGAGGGGGTCATCTGAGTCATCTATTTCTCGAGAAGGAGAGAACATGTTTGAGGGTAGGCCAACATTCATTTATCTGATGCGACACTACGCGACTCTTACTGGAAAAACTGTTCAATAGGAAGAGCGCCACCTGCAGGCTTTTTTTCATTGACGACTCTTCAAATGTTCTGCAACCAACTCACCCCCACTTTGCCTTGTTTTTAAATTATGATTACTAATTTAAAATCGTGAAAATGCGGAATTTAAACTCGTTGACACCCCTCTCTCTCCCCCTCTCTCTCTCTCTCTCTCTCTCTCTCTCTCTCTCTCTCTCTCTCACTACTCTCTCTTTTATTTCATACTGATGCTTTCACAATCTTGCAAATTGCCAAAGCCTTAAATGTATGTTTAATTTGAAATGTGATATGTGAATGATACCAATCATGTGAGCAACTGAATTGGATTTAATTGTGCAAAATCTTGTTTGCTTCTTTATTGATATATCGATCATTACCATGACAACTTTTTAACCATGTTTTTATGCGAAAAACATGTTTATGCACTCCCCTAGCTTTTACTAAATTGGTCCAAAGACAAAAGAAAATCTGCATTTTACCTACAAAGTTTAATTTGTTTAATTCTATTTGATTATATAATTCCCAGATTTGGGGTCGTGGTCGAGTGGTTACGTCACCGGACTGTTGATCACAAGTTGGGGTTTGAGTCCCGCCGCGACACTAATGTCCTTTGGCACGACATTGATCTACATTTGCCACACTCAACCCAGGTGATGTAAATGTGTACCTTGAAATGGTAGAGCGCCGTAAAGGCAGCACAGCTAAACATGGATAATAATCTCAAAGTTTGGAAGCGCTTAAAGACTTAATTGTAATTCGCGCTATATAAAAGTTGAGTATTATTATTATTGGTTTCTGTTATTGTCTCTGTTTCTGTTATTAAAGAAAAAACACTACACATCTGGCTATGCAATTTCCACCACAACATTTAATTCATTAGAATTTCAAACAAATATATTTATATTCATATATTGTATAAGTTCAACATATAATTGTAATGTAAATATAGTTATAATATTCAGATTTCTGTATAAGTACCAAGTAATCTGCCACAATGTACAAAGATGGCGACACGACACATGCTCCGACGGCGGTTGCCCCAGGCTTTATTTCATCAGGGATGTGGGGTTGGGGTTGAATTTGGTTTGGGTGCTGGATCTGTGCTTGGTGTTGGTGTTAGGTGCGATATAGGTAAATTTCCTGACCGGGTTGGGATCGGGAGTTTGATCCATGTACTTAATTGCCGCGGAGTAATTGTAGCCGGAGCAGGTGTCGTAGAAGCACAATTATATATTATATGTACAAAACGAATCGCAATTTACTACCATAATGTTAATACGCATAGTGTAATTTTACTTTGTCACTGATGTATATACTTTGTAAAAAAAAACACTAAAAAACCTGTAATTCAGCTCTTGGGCCGCGAATGTTTTTTGGTGAGTTAAAGCATTTTAAATAAATAAATAAATAAATGAAATAACCTTTTTGAATGTGAAACAATGACAATTCACTTCATGACACTTATGTACAGTGTGTTGGGTATTATACATTCAACGTTTTATATTTTGTAATTCTTTTTGTTCATTACTTTAATATTCTTTATTCATTCATGTTTTTCGTTATTGTTTCATATATTCATTTTATACTTCTATCTACTCAAACTGGCGGTAGGTACAAAAATAAAAACGAGCGTTGCAACTTGTTTAATCGAAATAGTTCGATTCTTCTGCTTCGAATTATTTTTTAAGCAATCAAATGAAATATGAGATTTGAACATTAAATGATTGACCATAACTAATTTTTTTTTGGAGAGATTAAAGTTTTAAAATATATAAAATTTGCTCCGGCTGTAATAAGTGGATATTGTTATAATTGCTAACATTTATTGAAGTTCTATATCATGTAACTTTAATACCAAAAGAGAAATCAAAATCTACTCTTTGAACAAAATCACGCTCTGCATGCAATTCTTGTCATATTATTACAAAAAAGCATAGTTGAATTATGTATGCGGTGTTTGGATACAAGTTTTAACATTGCAATATACACAATATGGTTTGGTTAATGATGATGAAGGTTATGTCCATTACTGTTCTCAACAATTCAGGTAATTGATTAATACTTCAATAGTTCAAATGATTTTATTTCACATGCAAAACATAATACAAGAATAATTATATCACAAAAAACATGGAATGAAACGACAAATATAATGGAAAAAGCACGAGAAAAGAGGAACTAACTTGAAGTAGAGCTTGTTGAAGTGTTAGTTCCTCAGATGCTGTTTTACAATATAACATGAACAAAGTATGCTTAGAAATACATGTAACATCAAATGTTATAAACAAATAAACTGGATTGTTTTCCCGCTTACGACGCCATACGTCCACCGCGGGACGCTTCATCAGGCCCACTATACCGACGGGTCTTTGAAAGGTTATCAGAGAAGGGCAGTTCTTTCCTGACGTTCGTCGACCGGAGCACCATGTTCACGGGTCAAGAATCATATGGCATCAGAGACCGGTCGGCCCGAAGAAGCATCCAGGAGTGAACCTGAAACGTCGCAAGCTTAGATTTTTGTTCGTAAACTTGGCTTGATGAAGGTTCTCTAGTGATTCCTTATAAGCTGAATGCTCTCTGGGGAACATCCATTATTATCTTTAGGAGGAAAAGGAGCATTATTTTCTCCGGGAATGGATCAATAAGAACGAGTTGAGAAATCAGATCTTCTTCTTCCAAGATGGTGGATTCCTCGTCGGGTTTTCCACCATAAGATACCAGAGGGGCTATCTCAGACATATCTTCAGGTACGTCTTGCATTTCATGTATGGACGATTGCTCAGCAGGTTGAATGCTACTTACATCGGTCATATCATCACCAGCATGAACTTCTTCAGAGGACACGTCTTCAGAAGTCACTTCAGATGCATCCACGTTCTGTGTACTGCATACCGGCGATTTGTCAGGATGTCGACTACTACTTCTATCCGTCAAGTCATCCTGGGTTTTGGAAGCCATGTCTCCTGTATGCCCATCTCGAGGAGTGTGGTCATTGCTTGCTGTAGCTTCCTGAAGTACCTGGGTGTCGGTCTGTCCTTTGGTCTGGTCCTCTTCTAGAGAGGCCTCATCTCTTGTAGAGAGCTGCTGATTATTGACTTCTTTGTTGGCATATTCAGCATCGATCTGTTCTTCTACTACACCTAACCGACAGTAAGAAAGAAATCAGATAATTGGTTTATTTCTCAAAACACACCAAATTGAATTATTATGATTGTGTAGAACTTATCGCAGTGAATTTCAGCTTTCTTTTATTTTTATGTTCACCAGGTAGTAGATAAGAACTTGAAGTTGGTAGTAAGCATCTGTTTGGCTATTTATTCACGAAGAAAATGCTAACTGAAAGTTGTACCTAAGCTCTTTTTAAGTATCTCCTCTCTGCATTACGTCACCTTAGTATTTATATCAACAGTGTAAAAATGTGGAAAACAAATCTGCTTCAGAAAATACCGTCAATCTGACTCTAAACACATGGGCCGTATTGTATACCGAATAGAACAGCATGTTGCTGAAGTGTTGAATGGGGTCCTCATTACGAAACTACAATTATTCTTAATGAAAATATACGTTACCTCCGCTGAGATAAAGGTCTGCAAGGTTGACCAACTTGGCAGCTTGCAGTGCCTTCGTTAGCTCAATCCGTTCATCTTCCCTCGACACACCTCTTCTCCATTGTTTCAGCATAAGGCGAGTTCCATCACTGGTAACACGGCCGAACCTCATATTGGTCATGAGTGCTCTCTGTATATCACGATGTAGGATTCCCAGCTGACCAGCAAGGCTGTCGATCTTGGCTTCATCGTAAAGATCGTCAGCTATCTTCATTAAGATGTCTGCAAACTCATCGTCTGGGGGCTCCTCTCTAGAACGGTAAAAAAAGACAAACATGGGGCGGTCAGAGAACGTAGGTATGACGAATCAACTTTAAATTAGTACAAATCTTTACAAAAAAGTCAAAATAAGTTCTTCCGGTAATGAGACTATAGAGGATTATGTTATATTATAACTCTAATCAAGAGTATCATCTTCTATTTGTTTCATTACATAACGTTTTCATTGTCAAAGTCAACCTATAGCAGTTGACTGACACAAATAGACAGTGATCAAATTTAAAGACCATGCTCGGCATGCTCGAATTATTACATTTCATTTAAATTCATTAAAAAATTTCACTTTCAATTCAAATCACTTTAGACTGGAATGCAGCTAAGATTTTCATGTTTTTGTTAATGAGTTTCAATCTTTTATTCATTTCTGCTTTTAGATAATTACAGGTGGTCACGAAATATCTAAACATGATTTTGGATTTATAGAACATAAGTGTTGCCGCACTTTTAGCACTGTTATTGACCGTCTAGCACCACTTATTTTACACACCAAAGTACATTCCGTAGTAGTGTTGTCACTATAAGAGAAATAATGCGTTTATTGTCAATTTGTCATGTAAAGAGTAAAGATATTTTATCTCACCCTGCTTGTACTGTATCACTCCCCAGTCCTCCGGTTGAATTATCCTCAAATGATGATGTGCCTGTCATGAAGGAATGAAGTCAGTTTGAATGAGAAGGGGAAAAAAAGAATTTAAGATACAAATTTGGAATGTTCTCTATGCCGAGGTCGAGTGGTTAAGTCGTCGGACTGTCGATCATAAGGTCCGCGGTTTGAGACACGCTGCGGCACTAATGTCCTTTGGCAAGACATTGTTCTACACTTGCCACACTCAACCAATCAGGTGATGTAAATGGGTACCTGGCAAGAATTAATTCTTTGAAATGCTAGAGCGCCGTAATGGCAGCACAGCTAAAGCCGGGGTAATAATCTCCAAGTTTGGAAGCGCTTAGTGATTGTATTAAGCGCTATATAAAAACGGAGTATTATTATTATTCTAATTAATTTCAAAGTATATCAAAAATGGGGTAGCGAGCTATAAAGACCATATTACATTCACATTATACATATTTCAAAAATTTATATAGTATAATGCTTTAACAAAAAAACTTTCAAAGGAAATTGAGATTGGAAAATAAAGTCTTACCACTCTGAGCTTGTTTTCCAGAAGACACCCAGGGAATGAAACTCCATTGACGTGTCTCTGCTTTCTTCTTCTGCTCTGCTGATCGTATCTCACTTTCTAGTTGAATTTTGGTTCTCAGCTTCCAGGTCTCACGCTTAAGTTGCTCCAAATGCCCTTCCTTATAGTCATGCTCCTTCTTCCAGCTTAATTCTATTGACCGTTTTTCTTTTTCAAATCGCGCTCTGTCTCCCTCTCTTCCTTTTTTGAATTCTTCAACTTGCTGTCTTAGAGTCGTCTCGTTCCGCTTTTTCTCCTGTACAATATTCGTCATTTCTGCTGCCAGTGAGCGCTTCTCTTTCTCAGCTCCTGCTCTGTCTCCCTCTCTTCCTTTCTTTAATTCTTCAACTTGCTGTCTTAGAGTCGTCTCGTTCCGCTCTTTCTCCTCTAGCGTTTTTGTCAAAGTGTCTTCCTGTAGTAGCTTAGACACTAATTTCGTCATCATTTCTTCGTTGTCGGTCTCTAGTCGCTCAACCTGACGTCTTGCCTTCTCTTCTGTCCCCTGTAATTTTTCAGCCATTGTTCTGATACGCAGATCCTTTGATTGTACTTTCTTTTCAAATTCCATCTCCCTCTGCTTGTACGTCTCCATTATCTGTTTTGCTTTTTTCTCGTTTTCCATCATTGCCCTTTCACTATGTTCACGCCTTTCTTGTTCAACCTTCATGGTATCTTGTAGTCTTTCATTTTCACTGACTATGCTTTTGCGACTTGCACGGGACTCGTTGAGTTCCTGCTCTAAGTCTGTAATTCTTCCTTGGAGTAACTTCTTTGCTTCTTCTCCTTCTTTGATTTCTTCTCCGTGTATCGTCTGTGCTTCTGTGACACCCTTTCTCCCTTGGTTCCATAACCGCTCAAAGCTGGGTAACGAATAAAGCTGTATTAGGTCAGCAGACATTCCTTCGTCACCTTTCTTCAGGCATCCATGAAGGAGGTCAAGCCACTGCAACGGTTTCTTATCTGAGCGATTGCCAAAAATGGGAGGGACTTCATAGATCTTAGTGATCCCGAGCTTTTTTAGTTTTTTGTGTGCATACTCGAGGAATTCTTTTGGCCCGGTTTCCATTGCACATACAGAGACGAGACCTATCCAAAAGAAAACAAATCAGTTCAATCAAAAAAGTCATTTAATCGTCTCATGACCTCTATAAGTATATGTAACCCACATTCGTCACCTAATCCCTTTTTGTTAGAGGGGGGGGGGGGTACAATTTTTACACCAGAGTAAGGATCGAATCTGTTTATTTTTTATTCACATCTGTGCTCGAATATTGCCATTAAACGTGCTGTATGTGCATAGAGCATATCACCATTTTAGGGTTGTAAATAGAACTGGCGAGTGAGAGAAGGATCGATGGAGAGAGAGGGGGAAAGAGAAAAATGATCAAGAAAAGAGACTGCAGAAGAACCAGAAAAGGGAGTAAACATAGCCGTAGTCAGGAGATAATTATACATTTACAACTATGAAAATGAAAATATGTAATCACATGGGCCTATTATATAATAATACAGGCCTACACAAAAAGAGGAAAGTATCTGCATGCATGCACAAGGAAAGAAAAGGTATTTAATTTACAAATTAAACTGACGAAGGGCGTGTTAGAGTTCACGATATCATCATGATCGAAATTGATAAGGTGCAATTAAGGGCTTGAATGCATAATGGATAATATAGAAAACTAAGATAAGTACTTGATTTTAGGGTCATATTGCATGAATTATGATTGTTTCCTCGATTGTTTTATGTCCTAGTCATAACTGTTGAAAAACCATTCTATAGCAGGTGTCATTATCGTTAGATACACGTACCTACCCATTTAATAGCATGGCAAATAACATGAATCTTTATATGTAAATACAAATTACCAACCTTTATATCCAAATTTTCTTGTGTGAAAATAATATGGCTCGTAATGTTATTCATTTTTTCATATCTTTATTCGTCCATTCTTATAATCAATACGGTGGTTTATATCACTGCATTGTGTGTATCAACAGTGCAATTGTTTATTAATTCACAATTGTTTAAAGATTCTCGTCCCACCTATAGCGTAAAGGATTATGGGCAAACTTACCTGTAATGCTCTTTATTGCCTTGATGCATGGTAGGTAAAGGTAAAAAATAGACAGTCTAATAAAAATGAGAAAATGCACAGATTCAAAATCGTCATTATCACGTGGTGATAATTAAAGAGGTAATGATAATAAAATGCACACAATTTGATTCTCAACCCGCCCCTACCGAAGGCCACCTCAAAGAAAAGACATTGTTGCCGATTTTCCTTGCCACATTGCCCCGAAAAATGTTTCGGTCCGCGGTTTCAGAACGATGTCACGCGCCGCCCACAAGCGCCGTAATTTATGACCGTGAATCCTTCATAATTTCGATATTAAAGATGTAAAGATATCAAACATATTCGGGCACCTTGCTGTCAAATTCGGGTAACAGAAGTAAGGAGAAACATTATAAAATCACGTTTGATTGGACGAAAGTGATAAACAGTGGCGTATCTAAGTATTATTCCGCTATGGGCAAACCATGACATTGCTCCCCCCCCCCCCCCCCTGCCCAAACGTATCCGCATTACTATACAAGCGAATGGGCAGTATATTATATTGATTTCAATCTCCAAAAACACAATTTCTTTTACCCATATAAATATTTCAAAGGCACCATCTACTGCAGCCATAAGCGTTCCAGCATTACCATGCGATTACAAAAATGGTAGTCAATTTTATTCAAATATGTATTGCCCATGTGAATATGTAGAGCGAGAAGATTAATACTCACTCTAGTAACAGCACCATACATCCGACCTTCCCAGCAAGGCGTCGTACATGTACATCTTTTTCGCTTGAAACTGGTAAGACGGTAAAAGAGAACGTATTTGATACATTGTGCATGATGAACCTTTCAGATACTATGAACATGATATTTAGCCTACATGCAGAAGTAGAGAAAGAACAAAATAGACAAGCTTGTGTAGTTCTATAAACTGCATGCAATATGCCAGAATAACACAAATGAATGAATTGTTTGTGCAATAACATTTAATGAACCACACAGAATAATATTTTGTGAAAATATAAACAGTGAACTTAATGCGCTTCATAAAAACAATCTTACATGAGTTTGAAAGGCGTGGAATCATACTAAGAAGGGGTTGCCAAAATAATGATGAATCCATGAATCTATGTTGTCCTATATAAGTATAATGTCATGTGGGAATTGTGTAAGAATTGCAGTGCGGACAATTATGGTACAATTCCAAAACCCTGAATAAAACACCCATAACGATACCAACAAACTGAGGATGTTTGAAAAGCCCAAGACATCACTCTCTTCAATGAAATGATGCATCTATCACTGTTTGAGCTTCATGATATTGAAATCGTATTTGAGAAAAGCTTGTTATAGAGCCTTGTTTGTATCTCCATGGGCTTTTGAGGAAGTAACAAAATGATGTAATTATTCGCAGTTCCTTTTGATAATCGTAATGTCGTATTTGAAGATTGACCATGTCCCAAGACCTGTTTCTCCAATTTAAATACACAGTTGTATGCTCGTACATAATCAGGGGCGGATCCAGGAATTTCTTGCCGGAGGGAGGGGGGGGGGGGGGGCACACGGGGGCGGCACACGGTGGGAAAGAGAAAATTTTTTCTTCTTTTTAGTCCCCCCAAAAATATCGCAACGACTGAGCCAGCCGCTGAATAAGCGGGGGGGGGGGGGGGGGAGGGGTAAGGTCACCTTTTTAGGTCAGCCATTGGCATATTTAAAAAAAAAAAAAAAATTGTTCATAATTTGTTTGGGCCGGGGGGCACGCCCCCTGTGTCCCCCCCTGGATCCGCCATTGATAATACCCTGCTAGCTAGCCTCCTAATTAAATACATCAGGCAGGTCAGGTATATGGTCACAGTGAAACATACACATCATTACCAATAAATGTTTCAGATAGATGACATGTTGAATTAATCAACGGCTAACAACGGCTGCAACAACGGCTGCAACATAATAGGTGAGAGCCTATATGCGAACCCCAAGGCTTTCTGGTCATATGTAAAACAGCGTCGATCTGAAAACTTTGGTATACCACCCTTGAGAAATGATAACAAGCTCCATATCACAAACAAGGACAAGGCTGAATGTTTGAATAATTACTTTCATTCTACCTTCACCAAGAGCAACGTGGATCAAGTTTGCATAAACCGGCCCTCCCTATACAATGACATAGGGCATCTCCACATCCACCGGTCTGGTGTAGTTAAGCAACTGCTTCAACTGAATCCATCCAAAGCCAGTGGCCCAGATGAGATACATCCAAGACTTCTGAAGATGCTAGCACACGAGATAGCCCCTGCATTGTCATTTCTGTTTCAACAGAGTTACAATACCGGAGAAGTGCCGTTAGACTGGAAACGTGCACTTGTAGCCCCTATTCATAAGGCAGGAGATAAATGTTGCCCAGGTAACTACAGACCTATATCGCTGACGTGTATCTGCAGTAAGGTGATGGAACATATTATGCTTAGCCACATTTCTAAAGATCTTGCAGCTAACAACATACTCATTGATGAACAGCATGGTTTCAGACAGAATCTTTCGACAACAACACAACTTGTCACAGCTACCGATGATTGGTCATCCTCTCTTCAATCTAGAGGCCAAACCGATATCGTCTTTCTCGACTTCCAAAAAGCGTTTGATCGCGTACCACATCCACACCTTAGATCCAAACTACATTACTACGGAATCAGGGGAGACTCTCTCCGCTGGACTATGTCACTCCTAGCGAATAGACATCAAGCTGTCGTCGTCAATGGTGCTCGCTCAGCATGGATGCCTGTTACTTCAGGAGTACCGCAGGGTTCTGTCATCGGCCCCGTACTTTTCCTGCTGTACATCAATGACATCAAACTCAACATCAAGTCCACAATGCGTCTATTTGCAGATGACAGTGTCATCTACCGGCGTATCGACTCTCCCTCAGACACTCATATACTGCAAGAAGATCTCCATGTTCTTGCAGACTGGTCTACTAAATGGCTGATGGGATTCAACATCAAGAAGTGTGCTTCATTGTCAATCACAAACAAGAAGCACCCCATCACAGTGGACTACACCCTACTAAATGAGTCAATTCCTCGAGTAAAACAATACAAGTATCTTGGTGTCACGATTACCCATGACCTTAAATGGAACACCCAATGTAAACTCACCACCCAGAAAGCCAATAGAACCCTTGGCCTCCTACGCAGAACTCTATCACCGTGCACCAAGAACATCAAATCCAAAGCCTACACAATGCTTGTTCGTCCCCAACTTGAGTATAGCAGTGTAGCTTGGAACCCTCGGACTCTGACATCAATACAAAGTCTTGAGAAAGTACAGCGAGCTGCCGCCCGTTTTGTATACCAAGACTACCGGAGAGTAACATCAGTCACAGCACTTGTCAACAAACTGGGATGGGATACCCTTCACAATCGCAGGCTTCTTGCACAGTCCACTTTGTTTTACAAGATGCACCATCATCAACTCAACATGCCTTTTCCCACTCACATTATCCCAGCTACATATCTGGGCAGAAATGATCACCCTCTGAAGTATGCAGTACCCCCAGCTTCCATTGATAGCTTCAAGTACTCCTTCTATCCTCGCACCATCTGGACGTGGAACCACCTATCAGCTGCTGCGGTAATATCTCCAACAGTGACCATCTTCCAGGAGGCTGCTCTACCCATCATCAGAGCGTTGCCTCCTCCTGTTGGGTCCAAGCTACTGTAGACTCCACGTCTTGGTTTTTACTTG
The DNA here is from genome assembly GCA_035222895.1 of Strongylocentrotus droebachiensis. Lineage (NCBI taxonomy): Eukaryota > Metazoa > Echinodermata > Echinoidea > Camarodonta > Strongylocentrotidae > Strongylocentrotus > Strongylocentrotus droebachiensis. The sequence continues at coordinate 63,423 of JAVYIG010007902.1, forward strand.
CACGTCCACCGTTTTATTGTAAATAATAGACATCATTCACTGTTTTGAATTACTTCATGCACTGTCACTATGCCAGCACGTTGCACGGACATACCAGTTTAGCTGTATGATAGCTGCCATCGGGATTATCTCTACAAGTAACAAGTAACAAGTAACAAGTAACACATAATCGTTTGTTTTTATTCGATTTTTGTTATAAAATAGAAATATGATATATTGCGCTCCATGTGTTTGATGTGTGACATGTGATAAGAATTCTAAAAGTTACTTTTTACTGTTAAAAAGTGACTTTTTTAGAAGAACGCAAATGTTCACATATTTATCCCTTTCAGACGATAGAGGTGAAATGATGTCAATAGTTCATGGGTCACTCAGGCGTATGTCATGGTTTATACCCTCAATATATAAACAATTTAAATGTTAAGGACGTCTGATATTTAGCAAAAATAAGTATACAGTTCAAGCGACTGAATACAGCTATGACATTGTTGAATTACGTATGATTGTAATGCAGTGTAGTATCCTACCGACATGAAGTTAATTTCACGCTAAAATAGGATCATCGCGGAGTTTTGCAAAAACCACTATAATTGAATTGAATTGAATTTATTTTCTTCTACAAAACGAACAAATCAATCATTGTTTACTACAAATTCACAAACACGCAGTTGGGTATACATTCTGTCATGTTGGGCACGTGGGCATAAGTGTTATCTAGAGACAATGAAGAACAAAATAAGAAATACAAATAAATTATTTGTTTTACCCGACATATTTCGAGAGTCTTTAATGCTAGTTTATTAAGGACAAAGGGTAATTTGCCAAAGCAATTCATTATTTTACCAAAAACCTACCTTAGGGTTAATGAAATAGCTTTTATTCCATTAACGATACATGTTCATAGTGGAGGCGTACGTAGTATCATTTCGGATTTACAACAAACACAAACAAAACAACATTTTTCAATATACAAACCTGAGAAGAGAGCTTCTCTTGTGATGACGTATATAGAATCGGTGAGATATTCCTCCTGATCCTCAGTAGATGTTTGATGTTCATCAGCAAGCTTGCGTTGCTCTACGTCTCCATAAAGTGCACTTCTCAGGGCAGGGACTATGCTGTACGCATTCATGGACAGTTTAATCGTACCAATAACAAGCGTATCAGGAAACACCACTCGTTCATCATCACAAGGTACAGCCTTGCCTGGTTTGTACGACAAGATTTCATATCGTAATTCATCTAGCTTCCCTTTCCTAATCACCGAGCTAGAAGTAGCCATCTTTGTACAGATTTCGCCCTGAATACGCAAACAAACACGTTACACGCTCAATAGTATACCGATTTGTCGTATTTGTTCTATACTAAGCATGTTACATAGTAGGTCTAGTTATTACTGGGCGTATGGAATTCTTTATAGGGCACGTATCATGTACACAGGAGTAACGGATGAGGGGTTTTAATGAATGATCAACCGACCTTTGACTTGTGGTATGAAATATTAAATTATTATTTGATTCACAAACAGTAATCTGCCCACTGCCTTCATGCTCACGCGCAAATGTTACAATAGTTATTTCCATGTTAATGGTGGAAGCACAATATTCCACGCTAGTTTCTATCCATCATTACAATGTTTGAGCCTACCACCACCATAATAAACTCTATGATATAGGTATGGCTATTCTTGAGGTTTCAACCATTCTTATGCATCATAGTCGACCAAATTAACCATCAACATCGAAGAGAGGGGACTATGATGCTTCATATATTACTGTATGGTGTCTTATGTACGGTTTGGTCTCTATACCTGAGACTATATTTTTCTTGCCATATTGAGGAATTGAATCGAATTTATATTTATAATTATAATAAAATATATATTACAATATACCTTTAAAATAGAGTTGGGGTAAAGGTAATTAATGTTTTTCATTTAAACTTAAAAGACATGCATGTCCATAAGTTTTTGCTTTAAAATGAAAAGCCAACATAATATTAGGTACACTTCTTATATTAGCGAGTTGCTATACCTTTAATTGGCAGCATATTGTGATGTCAAAACTCAAAATGGCTGTTTAAAATTTAAAGCTTTCATACAAGCTTCCCGAATACGGTGTCTATGTTGCACAATTTGTCTGATGTTAAACTTTTCGATTTCATACATGTATATAGTTCTTGTTAAATCTTGTTGTGTATAAAGAACATGCGATTTGTTTTTTGTTCAAAGAAATTAATTGGTCCTTATGGACAGTAACAACAGCAACAACACGTGCATAGAGCACCCCTGTAGTACAAGCGGTTAAAACAATTTGCCAAGAAGTTCTACTTTTACAGCCCTGTCGTTTTTTGTTGCAGGAACTTGCAGAATAATAGCGACCAATTTTTTGCAGTGAATCATTATTTGCCTTTTTATGAGGAGGCGGATACCATTCTAAGCAATGGCAAACAAAGAGAAACCATTGTCACGTTACATGAAATTGGGAAAACCCAGAGCAAAAGCGAGGGTAGAAAAAAGATTGAAACAACTCGCGCGTGCAGAAGGTCATTAGCCCGTTCAAAGTGCACTAACGGTGTGGATTTGCCAATTCGATGAGTAGGCTACATAGATTCAGGGGCGGATATAGGGGGGTTCGGTGGTTTAAACCCCCTCCCCTTGGGCGGCCAAGTGAAGAAAAAAAAAGGTGTGGGAGGAAAAAAAAAAAAAAAAAAATAAGTAAAACAGTAAAACGGCGCGATTTATGGAAAATCCTGGATCCGCCACTGGGTCAAACCCGTACCCCCCCCCCCCCCCCCCCTCGTCGGGAATGCATTGTATTGTATTGCATTGTATACATACAACCACTGTACCATGCACACGTTATTTACGATTTGTATGTTGTGTATACATCTTAGTACAGAATCTGGCCTATTTGATTTTGATCTCCACCAAACCAAAGCAATGCGATGTCATGAACCTGAAATTACGACGCCCGGCGATAGCTGGGCGGGCTGGTGAACGGTATACGAGTTTGTTGATAGCGCCATCTTCGGCGGCTTGAATCAATTTTAGGGAATATTAATATAAGGAACCGGCCAGATTCTGGACATTTTAGTTTAAAAGTTATTTTATTTGTACAGAATCATTAATATTTCACAAAAAAGAGAAACACAAACACCACAAACACACACACAAACGCGCGCGCACACACACACATACACACATGGACTAGCATCAGTTCAGCGATCGCTACCTACAAGGTGCCTGCACCGTGTGTGTGGTGTGGGAGGGGGTGTTAACACAGAACACAGAAAGAGTAATACAAATGTTTGTAATAATGCTAGCCTTTTATATGACATATGTATATATAACAAAGAATCTTACTCAGCAAATATTTTGAATTGCAGCAATTTTTTAAAAACAAGTAACAACTACAACAAACAACAACACAATAAAAAACGAGAATAAGTCCTCGTCATATACATTTTTCGTCGAATAAACATCTAGGTTTATTATTCACGAAGTCATGAGAACACGTCACTAAGTCACCATAATACATTTTCGGTAGATATTAATTATTCACCAAGTCACAAGATATATTCACCAAGTCACCATAATGTTATATTTCCATTAGGGAGTTCTTCATCAAGTGACCGTCATGTACCAAAGAGGCCCAATAATTTTTCATCAAACCACAACAACTTGACAATATTAAACATGTTTTGTCACCGTCATGCAAATTTGTGTAGGTGTGGTGGGCCAGTTAATGAGTTGGAGACGACGAAGCTCGGATATACAGTTGAAGTCCACTTTATTAATTATATAAGTCAGCCGAAGCCCCAATCGTTACAAACGAAGGGTAATTATTTTATAAACATTTTAAATATAAGCTGCCTCTCTCAGAGGCTGGGCAGCCATATCGACAGTAAACTAGCAGCACATCCTAAACATGTTAACGGAATGAAATAAACTCTCAAATAATATGACTACAAAACCCCGCACATGGCATTTAAATACTGCGGCACCCGACGAGGCTTAGATATCACCAGCCAACCAGGAGGACCCTTACGAAGACAACTAATTACAAGACGGGATATATATAATTAACCTTAGGTCATCCGACCAATTAAGAGAGGAGTTATACCTTTAATTAATTATAACCAATGACAAAGCATAATAGATAAGAGTGATTTGAACTAGTCACCGACAAAAATGGGAGGAGTCTATCTCTTCGCGAGAATGTCGCATCCCCGGAAAAACAGTCTATTGTTTAACGTGTCATTGGAAATGAACACCTGTACATCTTGATGCAGGAATTCATTTCCAACGTGCTTATCGAAATGAACACTTTAATCTAATGCAAGAATTCAAAACCAGGGGTTGTTTATCCGTTCCCGGCATACTATTGGAAACATAAGTAATGCTATTTAACTTTTAGGTGTATACAATTAATCAACCCAGCCCGGCTCTTCTATGGCTCTAGCGCCCCCTTTAGATCAAATGAGTTGCCCAAATGAGCGTACAACTACATAGGGAAAAGTCTTAACCAAGTCACGGAAACACTTTACCAAGTCATTTTAATGTCATCAGAGGCGGCGCTCCTGTGAAGGGGGGAGGGGGGGGGGAGGGTAATAATAATAATACAGACATTTATAACGCGCAGGGTAACACAGTTTCTGAGGTAGCCCTAAAGTGCCCCTTTTAAAGTGTATAGGCCAAGTGCCTCTTGTAATAACCGACCTCCCCCTTATAATAAGTGCTCCTTTTCTTTGTGATAAGTGCACCACCATCTGTTCATAAGATCCCCTTCCCTTTCTCACACATTCCCCTTTTTACCTGTGATAAATGCCTCTATTAAAATCTAATAAGTGCCCCTTTTCCACTGGATCAAATTTCCCCTTTCCATTATCATAAGTCGCCTTTTTTCATCTCTGGTACGTGTCCCTTTTCAGGTACGAAAAGTGCCCCTTACCACCTCTGATAAATGCCCCTTACCACATCTGATAAGTGCCCCTTCACCGCTGATAAGTGCCCCTTCACATATGGAAACGTTGTATCATCCGCTCAATCTGACTTGCGTGCATAGAACAAATAAGCATTTTTTCCATGAAAAAGTGAAGTTTTCTAAAATGTGCGTTTCTTCTCGGAAGTCACTCGAGTATCATTTCATAAAGTATAATATAAAAAGACCATATGCAAATTTTCTGTACTTTTGTCGGAAAAAATACATTTATCCAACACAATGTCGTCTTTTTTGCGTTGGAGAAGAGCAAATAGCGAGTTTCAATCACACTTTGGCCGCTCTCGCAAGCTCTCACTCGTTTTACTGTGGTCAAGCGACTTTGGGGCAAGCGGTTAATGAAAGTACTAATCGTTAGCTTTCTTCTGGTATTAAACTTGTTTTGATTGATCGTATAATTTTGTCGGAATAAATGAAATAAAAAGGCTCGACCAATAACTTATCAGTGTCTGAATTTACCTTTTGACCTTGAATTCCCTGATGCAGGCTCACTAATGACGTCATCTTCGCTAATTCGGCGTCTTTTATCGTAAAATGCGACACTTTCACAATGTTTATACATCTTTGTTTAACTATTAGTAAGATTTAACATATTTTTGTTCTGATATCACTGAAGTTTTGGGTTTTATTTAATGAGTAATTTTGAAATAAGAGCCATGTTACTGTTTTAATTTACTGGATCGTACCATTAAAGTCGCAGGGTAGAAATATGCATTTTCCAACTGCGCCAAATTTAATTTACGTTCCGACATTCTGTTAAATTGGTTCGTGTTATTAAGAATCCACTGCTTTCTGCGCCAACAAACGTCCACATGCGGAGTCGTTAATCAACTAAATTATTCAAATGTATGGATGCTTCCTAGCTTCCCAGGTGTTTGTGTTGTTGTTGAAGCATTTCATTCATCTGCTATCACTTTTTGTTCTCCAATTGCCACAACACAAATTTCATTTTGGTTTTATAGTATCATCGAAGTCGTTTATCAACTATATGTTTTCAAATTTATGAATGCTTGCTCCCCAGGTGTTTGTGGTGATTATGCATTTTATTCACCTGATATTATTCTTTGTACTCCAATTGTTAGAATACAAAATGCATTTTGGTGTTATAGATTCATGCAATAAGTAAGTCAATAAAAGAGTATGTTCTGCACAATAAAAAACAATGTGTGTCCCTATTGTACAATGTAATGTGTCCCCTCATTTTGTAATAGTTAATGTACCCATTCACATAATGGAACTATCTGCCCGATGAAGCCAGTGGCCCGTGACCCCTGAGCACTCAACACCGTGTGGGAGTCAGTTTGTGATCAACTTCTTTTATGAGACAAATACAAGCAAACGTTTCCATATGCGCTGATAATTGCCCCTATTCAAACCTGACAGGAACACGTTTTACCTTTATAAATGCCCCTTTTCCTTTGTAATAATTACCGCCTTCTCCTTCTGATAAGTACTCCTTTTCTTGTATGATTAGTGCCCCTGTTCACCTTGGATAAGCAACCCTTTTATTTTGACACGTGCCTCTTTTCCTTCTGATAAGTGCACCTTTTCCTTCTTATAAATGCCCCCTTTTCAACCGCAACAATTGCCACTATCAAAAAATGACAGGTACCCCCGGCCCCCCCACTCAGGTTTCGAAATGACCGCATGCGTGTTGCCAAAATGTCCTTTTCGTAACAAAAGAAAAAGGTCGACCCGTATTGACTTTACACACCGGACTTTTGCTGAAAAGGGGGGGGGGGGGGGTGCTGAAAAAGGCTCGTATACAAAAGAAAAAGGTCGAGCCGTATTGACTTTACACACCGGAAAAGGGGGGGGGGGGTCGGTTGGAACACGCATATGCGTACCCTAAATAACACTGAGTGGGGGGGGGGGGGGGCCTGGCAGGTACCCCTTTGCCTTTATATCGGAATAAGCTTGTTTCCATTCTCATAAGTGCCCCTTTTCATCTCTGGTGAATGCCTCTTTTCAGGTGCGAAACATTCCCCCTCTCTGTGCCTTTTTCCTTTCTAATAACTGTCCTTTTCCCTTTTGCGGATAAGTGCCTTATTTTCTTTTTTCCATATTAAACATGCACCCTTCATTCAATGCGACTTAGAACCCCCTTTTCTTTCAGTTTCTCTAGAGCCCGCTCGCAACGCTCGCTAGCATTTATAGATATTGTAATTAAGTTACTTATACAATGATTTTTCAGCATTCCTTCATTAGATTGTGCGTAAAATTCATCAAAGTTTTTGTCCTCTTTATAAGATGTAATTTTTCGCATCGCGACCTCACACATCTTAAAAATCAATATTCAGACCATCACACCCAACTGCAAAGTGTTTTGCTTAAAGGTCGGGTGACATCCGAATAAAAGTTGATTCCTGTTGATATAAAGCTGCATACATCTCATATTTTGTTATTCAAACAGCAAAATATATTTGTATAGATTTTTAGAAAATTGTTTTGATAATTTTCTCCGACCTGCTAAGCTCCACCCTAAACAAATGCTCAAGATCTCATTCATCTTGTGACATCATATATATATATATATATATATACATATCAATCATTAGTGAGCTAACAAGAGACAGTGCTATGTAGCTTCCCCCATTTCAGCACATTCACACCAAAGAATTGCATTCTTTCATACAACACCTGCACATTACCTTTCTTTTCCTTGTGACGCTACAGCATGTCCACGGTCTGACAAAGCAACTCCTATGTTGGTATTGTAAGGTCTATTGTATACAGGTGGTAAGTTCTGGTCGATCAAAAATACATGTACAATATCATTCACATTCATGACAAATCTGGATAACCTACATTCAGCTTTGACAGGCTTGAATGTGTTGCTCTGCTGTGGAGTACACGGAGCTGGAAAAGGGCCAAGATTTCGTAAAAATCATAATTGAAAATTAAACAACATTCATTAAAGGTAATACAAAGTGTTGGTATGGGGACATGAATTTGGATCAAATGAACGTATTGGAAGCATATGCGATCCTACAATATTCAGTGATCGTTGTCGCGGTTGAAATCGAGTCTAAAGTTATGAAATTATAAATAATTAACTCTTTATGCTGTATAGCTCCCTCTCAAGGTCAGGATATTAATTAACTATAAAACAATGTTTCTTGACTAAAATCGACCTACTAGCTATTCCCGTTTGGAAATTATATATCACAACTACATATTCAGAGATTTTCATGGTCGCAGCTACTATTGTACGGCAGTAGGCGCTATTTGAAATTTATCTAAATTTACCGGGAGCACCAGTAAATTTTTATATTCAATTTTTCTCGAAAGCAGAAGTGTTTTAGAGGCTAAATTTTACATCCACAGGGGCATCCAAATATGTCAACATTGTAAAGAATCACTATCCACCCAATTTTCAAAATTTCCCAAAACTTTGTATTACCTTTAATAGCACAATTGCGGTCATTTGCAGTCATTTTTCCTTCTTTGCAACTGGCAGTCATTTATTCACCCCATTTTCGTGTAAAATATGGGGTCCTCAATTTTCACTCATAGAGAGAAATCCACAAACTCTTTTGATTTAATATGTCCAACTTACTTTAATGAAATCATCTTGCTGCTACAGATACATTTTGAGATAAGTGTCCGAGGGCCTTGAAATCCCTAATAGGGGGGGGGGGGGGGGGGTTAAAGCCACGCTGTACTACTTGTAGCTACTTGCTCCCTCTATAAACAAAACAATGCCTAATCGGTAACCATTGGTCCCCCATGATCCTTTTTTCTTATGTTATTTGAGAGCTGAGTTGATGAGATAGCCACCTGTTAGTGACCACCATGGGTGGTCTAATATCTCCTAGCCAAACTAGTACAGACGGGCTTTGAAATAAATATAATAACATTGAAGAAGAAAAGAAAAATCATTATTTTAGTCAATAATCTAGAGCAGGCCTTCTCAACTAGTTTATTAGAAGCGCCAAAACAAAAATGTATTGAGGTCGAAGTGCCAACCTGTATGTTTGGTGACTGTGTGGCGAGGGAGCGTAGCGACCGAGCCGATACCGGGTGGGGTCCAGAGGGCGAAGCCCCCGCAAGCTAGTGGGTTTTAGGGCTTTTTTTAAGGCCCAGATGTGGCATTTCTAAAACCTTTTTGTTCCATAAAACATCAATCATAATTTCATATTGATGTAAGATAATTAATACAATTCCTGGCTAAAATCTACACTTGAAGTTAATTTATATGTAGTTATTTTGGTGCAATAAACACGGAAAATGTCAAAATGAAGTGAAAATCACAAACAAAATGGCTTGCCTACACTTTGGGCTCAACTTCGACTGCAACTTTTTGATTTTGCTGAGTTTTTTTATTTTAAGATATAATTTTTTAATTTTTTCTTTCTTAAATTTTAAATTTTTAATTTTAATTTATTTTTAATTAGTTTTTTGGAACAGCCGCGCGCCACTCTGACTGACCGCAAGCGCCACGAGTGGCGCGCGCGCCGCCAGTTGAGAAGGCCTGATCTAGAGGCTATAAAGGAGTTCAAACACAATGATAGTTTACATAAAGAATATTTAAAATTTCGATTCTTCTCTTGGTATCGATAACAATGGTCCATGAAGTGAAGAAATTGTATTATGTTTTTGTAGTAAGTTGTAAAGCGGGATAGATGCATTATTTCACCTTTTCAATTGACTCAACATGGCGAAGGGTGTTGAAACTTATTTGAGGTAAATTCTGAAAGGTTTTATTGTGAAAATATCAGAATCGCAGTCATCATATGTTAAAAAAGACACGTATACAAATTTACAAAAATGGAATAATAACAATGCTGATAGAAGTGATGATAATATAAATAACAGTAATATAATGATAATTACAATAATAATGGCGATAACAGTAATGATATAAATAGTAGAAATAATAATGCCAATAGTAATTATAACATAATGATAATAATAATAATAATAATAATAATAATATTAACAATAATAATTGTAATAATATTCTGGGTTTCTATTGCACTTTACACATCGCTGAGGTCTCTAATCGCTTTACAGATGATATTTTATAAAAGACGATCACAAACATAAATTATTATCAATGTTCTTAAAAATCCAAATTGTAAAGGTATACTCAAAACACTGTCTTACCACTAAGGCGGACTTGCAGTATATTGTCTATTCAATGTTACCATTTTTCCCCATCCATGAACTTATGCATGGACGTAGTGGTAATGTCTATAATGAAGAGTTTAATTCCAAAAGGAGCTAAATCCATTTTTGTGAAGAAAAAAATTGTTTACCAGATTTTGTACAAGCGTCTATGGAAAAGTGATACCTGTATAAGAAGGTGCATTTTGTCATAATTGCTCCCCAAATTTAGGTAAATAATTTTGTTGAAAGACGGGTACTTTAGTGAACAATTTTCTGATATCAATAACTCAGTTTTCATCAAAAATGGATTTAGTTCCTTTCTGAATTAAGCTCTTCATTTAAAGATGAGATGACTCTGAATTAGCCAATTTATGAACAGACTTTCATTATTTGCACCGGTGTTGCGAGCGAACGACGTATCAATACAAAAAGGGGGGAATGGTCGACTCTTCCGGGAAAATTTTGTGAGTCACCTTAAGCGTGACTGCCAATCGGTTTTACTAATAAAGAACGGTCATTGAATGTAAACTCCAGAGCATTTTATTAAGAGCATCTTTCTTTTGAAAATGTCATAATCATTTTGCAGACTAGAGGTTATGCGAGCGAGTTTCCTTTCACCATTTATATTAGCTTTATAATCCTTGCTATATAATACCAATCGATGTAATTCATCATTTTTATAATGTTTATTTTAATAAGAGGTTGATAAGTCATTATAATTTGATGTATACAAATAATTGGCGAATTATCTGAAAGTTCCGCTTCCAACTTTTCATCCGTATTTATATCTCTATTTTATCTATTTATCTATGTCTTTCTCTCTATTTAACTATAGTTAAATCTTAGAATAGATGTTCTCGCTTTCTTTTTCTCCCCCCCTCCCCCTCTCTCTCTCTCTCTCTCTATCTCACTCACTCACTCTCTATCTCTCTCTCTTCCTTTATATTCTATTCTTCTCGCGATACCTTTCTTCTGTTCTCCTTTGCCTTTCCCGTGCATTTCTAGTCGGTTTCGTTGTTTTTGTCGTTCCTGTACTTCTCCCTCTTTTGCTATACCCAGCCTTTCCATTGCTTTGTCATCTTTTCTAGCACTTATCCTTGTTGTTTTGTGAACAGTGTGCTTTTAGCAACTGTTGCATCCCTTTTTCAGGTTTCGAAGAACGCTGGTTTTGAAAAAATCTGTCATTACTTGACAAAAGCTTTAAGCCGAAAATGAGTATATTTTATATTTCCAACGAGTATTTCATTATTTCTCCTTAACTTATCTATTTATCTATATATCCATTTATTTATTTATATATCTATCCATGTAATATATCTATATATATATATACCTCTATATAATGTCTATCCCTCCATCTGTCTCTCCATCCATCCATCTATAAATCTGTCTATACAAGTATTTATCTATCTATCCATCTCTTTCAGTTCATCCCTTTATCTATCTTATTATTTATTACTCTTTCTATCTTATTATTTATTTCTCTTTCTATCTATATTTCTATCTTTTCGCATATCCTCCAATGGAAATACTGCTATGTGTCTGACATCAAGTTTCTTTTGCCAAGAAACTCATATTCATGATGGACCGTACAGTAAAGATACGGTGGTGCAGAATGCTCTTTGCCCCTGTAAATCTTGTAGCGCCATCTACAGTGTTTTTCTTTAAAGGGAAGGACGGATAGTCTAATACTCCATCCACCTTTCTCCGTCACTCTACCATTCAAGTTTATAATGTGCGTTTACACCATTAGTTTGGGAAGCTTGGAAAGGGAATTGTGTGTTGAAGTATATGGGTAAAGGCCCTTTTTTAAAAGTGAACCGGTAACACTGTTGAAGGTTGATGACAAAAACTACTTAATTTGTGTATGGAATGTTACTTATCATATTCTTTCTACTGTACTAACCCCCTAACACGCGAAAAATCCTGAAAAAAGGTTATCTTACCACAAATATATATATGGTTTTCTTTAAAGGCGTCAATGTGTAACTTCCTCCAACTGTAAATTATCCCAACCAATTTTAGAATTATTCCAACCGATTTTTCATGAAAATAAGACACAAAAGAGTTTTGTTTTAATTTAACACTTAAATGTTTGGAATGGTATAAAGAGCCAATTCATTGCTTTATGACGATTTCGATTCACCTAAAGTTTAATTTAATAATAATAATATAGCTGAGAGAAGTGAGGAATAGATCAGAAAAGTTTTTCAAATTGCTATCATTAATAATGATATGTTTTCACTCAAAATTTCAGATAATCTTTAACTGTAAAATTTAGCATTGAAGTCACTTCCTTAGCACCATTTTATCTCATCTAAACAATGTTACCAAGTCCCTTTAATGGCTCTCAGCTCACGATACTACGTGTCGTTTTACATGTGTCTCTGTATCGGTGCAATATGTTGTATCGTATACCCTGCAAAATTTCAAACATAACGATTCATAAACAAACAATTTCACTGTATTTAATTAGATACATAAACTAATTCAAGTCTTCCACACAAATACCAAGAAAAAAACCCAGCCAATATGTAGAGGTAAAGTTAATCATACCGCCTCCGCAAAAAGCAAAGCTCATACTTCCGTGGGAAACGAATGTAGGCTGCGGTGTAAATTTTGAAACGTACGCACGGATCCTAATGCGCGCGCAATTTCCGACGTTTCAGTTTTTTCTATCGCAAGCGCTCGCCTCAAGTTCCGCTCCCCAAATTCTCACCCGGTTTTCCATCCCAAAGCTTAATCACGAATTAGTAAGGCTCCCAAACACACTCCTTGGACTTTACTTCTTGGAATTCTCTCCCAAAAGCTGAGAAACTTCAACTACTAGCTCACCATCGCGTGAAAATATATATTTGAGGGAGTCGACTCGTGTAAAGATACATATCATCAAAATGGGTTGTTGGGTGAAACTGTCAGTTATTGCTTTATTACTGGCCTTGGTGCTCCTCACAGAAGCCAAATATTCAAAGAATGACGTCGAGGTAAGATCAAATATTGATTTTTTTTGAAAAATTGAATAATTGCAAAAACGATTTTTAAAAGCATTTTGGTATTAATTCCTTATGTCGTACTTTAACGATTCATATTATACTATCTGGAAGGAAGCGAAATGGCATTCATTTATATATTTGACACAGAATAACTCCCTTTTTGCTTTAGATATGTTAATCATTACATAATATTGGTATTGGTAAAAGTATTGTAAATTAGCTATTATTGTAAATATGAACATGATTTGCAAATAGGTAGGACTGTCAAAAAGAGAAAACAGATAACGTATTTGAAAAATGAGAACAATATTTGAACTAAAAGAAAGAAAACATCATTGGTATTTCACACAGAAGACCCAAATATCTGGATAAAGAATGACACCGAAAAACTATTTAAAAAAAGGATGAATATTACGATAATGTTATATCCGTCAACGTTTTGCTTTAAAAAAAAATTGATGACAATGATTATTGCATGAACTTCCATTTAAACACCGACCGTCGCTTTTAACCATAACAAAATTGAAGTAACCACATGTATGATCAGATCGAGTACTTCATTCTATTGTTTTCTATGATTGTTTAGGACAGTCAGATATATTAGATGGATCGAAAGAACGTTTTACATGATAACGATTACAACATTTTATTTAATAACTGGATATTTTTGGAAGGCAGTCAGACCGATCGGCTTTTTTCCCAACTTCAGGCTCCAAAATAGTCAGTGAGAGAATGATTTTTGCTTTAAAAATATTATCACTGCTTCATTCACGTTTCTTCACTTTACTCTTATGGTCATGGTATACATATTTCCTTGAAAATATATTATTGCATTGTACCAAACTAACCTTAAAAATGATTGAAAACGCTTATCAACTTAAGAGGGGGGGGGGGGAGATGATAATCCGATTAAGTTCTTACTGTGAAAATTTCAAGATATTAAGACCTTACCCTCTGGTAGACGAGGCAGCTCCTTAACATCCCTCCCATTCAATCTCTTTCTTTCTCTCTCTCTCTCTCTCTCTCTCTCTTTCTCTCTCTCTCTCTCTCTCTCTATCTCTCTCAGACAAACACACACTCACCCTCTCTTTATTTAACTCTTTGCACTTCCCTGTTTCTTTTCCCCTCTCTTCATGTCTCCCTCTCTGTCTCTATCTCTCTCTTCGTATATATATATGTATTATGTCTATATATTTTTCTCACCCCTATCTGCCTTTGTCCCCTCTCTCTATGTCTATCTATCTATATATATATACCTCTTTCTCTTATGTCTGTTTTGTTGTTGGTCTTTTTACTTTTCTTGTAGTTCATATTATATCTCTCTCTCATTCAGTATCCCCTATGCGGTTGCCAGAGGCTCCTTTTGTTACTCTCTTTCTCTCCCTCTCTATTCATCTCCTTCTCTCTCTCTCTCACTTTCTCTCTCTCTCTCTCTCTCTCTTCGTCTCCTTCTCTCTCTCTCTCTCTCTCTCTTACTTTCTCACTCTCTTCCTCTCTCTGTCATTTCTCTCCCGTGAATATCCCCCTCTTTCAATCCTTCCTCTACACTCACCACCTTCCTTTAATTTGGCAGTATTTTCGTAGGATGGTTTTCTTTCCATATAATTCGAAGATCTCCTGGTAGTGATGGTTTGCAAGTATTGCGTTGTGGTTAGGCGTGTGATTGCTATTCGGTTTTACTTTCGTTTTCTTTTCGCTTTGTATTATTTTGTTTTGTTTTGTTTTTCCTTCATTGTACCTTGATTTGTTTTATTCTACTTGGAAGCCTCTTTAGATTCCAAGATTATACCTTGATCTCCTAACAGCATCACTGTCTGCTTGGGGGGAGGGGGTTGAGGCTATCATTAAGGCCTTTCTGTCAACCAATAAACGCTGGTGATACGATGATCGATTTCCTTCTCGCTGTTTACATTGGATATTTTGTGTAAAACTGAATTATAATGAAGTCGAGCTCTGAAACCACTGCTTTGATTAACGAGACAATCCGATATTGGCTAAATACCGCACATCTGAAGCAATACAATTATGCAAACTGATTAGACGCACATGTTTCGACCACAATCTATGTCAAATGTGATGTAATATGGAAGAGATAGAAAGACAGAGATAGTAGAGGGAGGAAGGGAGACAGTGTGTAAGAAAGAGAGAGAGAAAGAGAGAGAGAGAGAGAGAGAAGGAGCGAGAGAGAGTATTGTAAGAGAGAGAGATGGGGAAAGAGAAGAGATTAGTGTGTGTGTGTGTGTGTGTGTGAGAGAGAGAGAGAGAGAGAGAGAAAGAGACGAGATGAGTGAGAGAGAGAGAGAGAGAGAGAGAGATTATACGTGGGCGTAAATCCGCCTGCTCTCATTAATCTCGATCAATTAATAGCAATTTCATTAATAAATGATAAACAAATTTCAAAGTAAAAAAACCCAAACAAAATTCACCTCATTCTATGAGGCAAGTCCTTACGCCCGCCTCGGACCCTTGGTCACGTGTCATGCACGCTCCAATCGGGACCGACCATACGCTTTAAACAGGTGAGCGATAATCGTTGCCTGATTCCTTTTATTCTTATATAAACACAAACTATGGACGTTACAAATAAACTCTGATTGACATGATCATGATGAATAGTCCCGGAAAAAGAGGTTAATATTGCGCTACAAGAAAACCATGAAATGATTATCAGGCAGTCAGTGAATAGAAGGGTGCTAAATATATCTGATTTTGTGTCTTTGATAATACTGGCACCTGCAAGCTGATATATTACTTGCATGTTTACTAAGTTGTTGTGTGCTCTATTAATAGAATGTCGTCCACGAAAGTGATAACTAAAGACGAAGGGTTATTTTGTTGTCAATTGTAATTCTAAAATTCGGACGGATCGGGTTCTGCGTGTTTCCATTCTTGAAGCGTGTACATCGTATTTGATTTGATTTGATTTATTGGTTTCTGCATCTTTTTTCTTTTTTTCATCATACATTTTCATGAACATAATATGGCTTGATACAATATTTCAAGTGTATATAATTTTATACAGATAATAAACGATATGTTTTGCTCTTTAGATTTTTTAATACAAGTATCAAAGGCAATTGAAAACAAGGAAATCATTGTTGGTATATTTTTGGATTTTAAAAAAGCGTTTGATTCAATTAACCATGATATCCTCCTTTCAAAACTTTATTATTATGGAATTCGTGGTGTTACTCTTAAATTATTTCGCAGTTATCTAAATGATCGCAAACAATTCACTGTTTTCAATTCTAAAAATTCAAGTTTGCAATCAGTTTCCTGTGGTATTCCGCAGGGGTCAATTATAGGCCCACTGCTCTTCTTAATTTATATAAATGATTTACATTCAGTCTCTCCCATTTTGAATTTTATACTGTTCGCGGACGATACAAATATATTTTATAAGCATAAAGATGTTGAATGCCTGACCAAAAATCTAAACACTGAGCTCTTAAAGGTTAGTGAGTGGATTAAAGCAAATAAACTGCAACTTAACTATGAAAAAACCAATGTTATGTTATTTAACTTTCCAAAGACGTGTGCTAGTGAAGTAAAAATATATATGAATGGAAATCTGATTGAACATACAAGTTCAACCAAGTTCTTAGGCATTAATATTGATAAAGATCTTAAATGGAAAACACACGTCTATGAAGTTCTACGTAAAGTGTCTAGAACAATAGGAATTATGAGTAAACTTAAAGACATATTGCCAACCAAAATTCTTATAATGTTATACAACTCACTAATCTTGCCTTACATATCCTACTGTAACATTATATGGGGTTTTTGTAAACAGCATTTACTTAATCGTATTTTCCTCCTACAAAAAAGAGCAGTTCGTATAATTTGCCACAAGCCATTTTTAAGTCCAAGCAGACCTCTATTCTTGAAACTGAATATTCTCCCAATATCATTATTACATGATTTTCAACTTTGTGTTTTAATGTATTCATATTATCATAACCTATTACCAGAAATTTTTTGTAATATATTTCAGAGCAATAACGATATTCATAGATATAATACCAGGACTTCAGGAGACACTCGTGTAATATATGGTAATTCTTCATTTTCAAATAGTATCTTTTTATGCCAAGGACCCACCATTTGGAACAAACTACCCCCTAAACTTAAACAGTGTGCATCTTTAAACAGTTTTAAGCATCATCTAAAACTTCACCTGATACAGCAAATTTGAATTTGACAAACGCAATTTTTATGTGTGTAATTACCATTGTAGTATTGTATTTTTTTTGTTTTTATTGTGTGTACATTTTTAGGATCATCTACCTATAAGTTTTTGTAACTTTTTTGATGATCCAACCACTTCGTAATTTCCTTTAGTGTACTTTCCATTTTAGTGGTTTATCTACATGTATGTTTGCAAGAAACTATTGTATTCTTTGCCTTTGTATGTTTTTATGAAAGTGGTAAATAAATTCAATTCAATTCAATTCAATTCAATATTAAACAAATATATTGAATTTAAACAAATATATTGAATGCATAATTAACATACATTAGATGCAGGAGGGCTACCGAAATACGCAAAGTAGCTTGGCGTGCCGGCAGCACTCAACTTAGATACAACAATATAAATAAAAAATAAAAGAGAGTGACTTGCAGAGAAGAAAAGCAAGTATAAGAAAGATTGTCACTTTAGGAATATCGGTCTAATCTAAACAGCTTTTCTCTTTACAAAGAGAAAATTGCCACCCCCTAAAACAAAACAGAAAGAGAAACATTAACAAACATGACGAAAAAAGAGATAAAAAGAGGGAAAAGAAAAGGTTTTTAACAAGAATAGGGAAAATAAAAAAAATAAAAGGAATTGAAAAAAAAGGGATAATCAATAACACTAAAGGTAGGCCCATTGATAGTAAAGTGGACTTTCTAAAAACATAGACATGAGTGCACTATGAATACATACGATAAGTTCTTCAGAACGACGTTTTTCGCTTTTTTTTTTAGAACAGGTACCTTTAATATTTCTATATTACCTATTGAATGGAGGTATAGCAAGACGTATATACTCAGCGCGCTACTTTACTTTATAGAGTCTATACATTACATCGTGCTGTCTATTCTCTATTCGTTTCCAATCTCTATACACAGGCGCATTAATCTTCATATCAACCTGCTCTCACCGGTAGATATGAACCTATTAGAAGGTCAACTTTGACAGGAATCTTTTGATAAAACATCCTTCAAATATATCCTTGAATAACGATGAATATTACATGCACTCTTACAAGTCTGTATATTAATACAAGTGTACATTTGGTCAAGGGTATCATTTGGTCATGGTTGCATATGCCTTTTGAAAATGAACATGCTTACATGTATATCATCGTTATAAATAGAGAAAAATATATTATCATAAAAACAGAACATCCGTTGAGGCTGAATGATTTTGTTTAAAGTGGGGCATAACAAAGAAGTGAATACAAAGCACTTTTTATATATTACCTCCCATAGAAAGCGAGAGAGAGAGAGAGAGAGAGAGTTTGTATGTGTGTTTGTGGGTATGTGTGTGTGTGTGTTGGGGGCGCACAGAGGGGGTGGGAAAGAAGGTGCGGGGGAATGAAACAGAGAAAGAAGGATAAATAGAGAGATAGAAATTAACAGACTAATAGAGATTGAGTGTGTGAGAGAGAAAGATATACAGAGAGAGAGAGAGAGAAAGAGAAAGAGAGACGTCATACAAAGTCTTTTTTTTAGAATAACATACTCTAGTGTCTTGCTATATGCGCGTTCGCTGGGTGACCGAACGCGTAAGAAACACCCGTTTAATAAATCACTACCCGGTGTATTTTAAACAAGAGTGTAGTATCAGTTAACACACGTGGGACCGGGGCACTGATCTTTGAACATGTTGGTTTTGTCTCAATGTACGCTAGGTAAAGGGCCCTTGAACAAGCCAGCTATATCTGTTATGTGGGTCAAAAGAACAGGTATTTAAACACACTCGAGATCAAATTTACGTTAGTTCTTCGACGTCATGAATAAACGATGAAACCAAGAGAGAGAGAGAGAGAGAGAGAGAGAGAGGGAGAGATAGAGAGATAGAGAGATACAGACAGAGAGATAGAGAGAGAGGAAGAGACAGAGAGAGAGAGACATAGAGGGAGGAAGAGAGAGAGAGAGAGAGAGGCAGAGAGAGAGAGAGAGAGGGGGGAGGGGGGGGGGGGGGAGTCATGGCCCTTTATCTTCTTCTTTCATCCTTTCATTTAATCTGCTTTATACATTACATTCAAACCTACAATGTGGTACATGGGTAAATAATACAATAATACAATATTAATATATACTGTAGGTGTGTGCGTATATACATATGTGTGAGTGAGTGTGTGTGCGTGTGTGCGCGCGCTTCATATTAGATGCATGCCGAGTATCAAAGAAAAATAAAATATATTTTTGCCCGTATTTTTAGATGAAGATGACAAACACTATCATTAGGCAAGTAAATGAACTTTAACTGAACGAATATTGTTTATCATGTATATTGTAACCATTTCTATTTCGACTTAAATTCTGTTTGATAAGAACAGGTAGCCTTGGATCATTTCACTCTTTGTTTTATCCATTGAGAACAGGTGATTTTTGTTACACAAATATATTCCTACATTGTGTATAACTTTATTTCATTATATCACTCGCTTTTGCTTTAAATACATCTGCAGACTTTAGGTTTACTGATTATCCCAAACAACGCCCATTTTATCAAATAAGTCTTCAGTTTCAAGAAATTTTCTTTCTATCTATATTTTAACTATAATTTAACTTGAAAAACCCTGAACTGAATTTTCGCTCTCATATGTACCGTCTACAATTTTCATTTAAATCCTCAAAGGCTGTACCGTCATACAACATTTTTTAGTATGATATGGAAATAATGTCAGGTTCTGTCTTTTTTCAAATTTTATTTGCACCCGTTGCCCGTCTTGCGCCTTGCAAAAAGCGCATGTCTGCATGTATAAGTAATTCCAGCAGCGTCCCAATTATTCCTAGCATAATTCAATCTAAGCTGAGACGAGATTTTGTAAATGATAAATGAATGTTATTATGATTAAAATGTAAAATCCCCGCTAGCTACATTATCGCTCACGAGTGCGAGGTTTGTATAGTCCAGGAGAAAATTAGGGAACTTTGAGAATGATAATTATTATGAAAAATATTAAAAGATTATTTAAAGGGCAAATGAACCAAGAAGCTGAGCATAACTTTTCTTCAAAAGAAATCAAGCGATTCTTTTGTTGTTGCTTTCATGAATGTTTATTAATGCAGTCTTATCTCATCATTCATGAGATTTAATGGGTTACTTTCGATAAATGTAAGCCGGGATATTGAGTAGTGTGTTCTACGGTATAGTATACAGAAAGAGATTATGACCAATACGAGTGTATAAGTTGGAGCACCCGCGGTTGTAAAGACACATGCTCCTTCGACAATCATTGCAGCGCTTTGTAACTGCAAGGAAAAGGCGATATATCAAATATCTTTTGGATTGGATTGGATTGGAAGACAACTTTTCCAACACTCATCCAATTCCTAATTACACCCAATATCAACCAACACTATAACTAGCTCTCAGTACTATATCTTCAGTAAACAATCTAAAACTTCAAATGTTTAATAATGTTTTTCTTTTTTCTTTTCTTTTTCTCAAAATGTCACATTAACGCTATGCTAGATACTAGATTCAACCTTAGTGTAGGATCTAGCACGTTCAAAGTGTTAGTCTACTATTTTGAAAAAGTGGTCAACCCTCGATCCTTTTGATTGTAAAATCGCAAACCAAAAGTCTTTGACGAAATAAAGCCAGTAGCTACTGTCAGATCATATCAATTGTTCGAATGTCCGTTACATCAATAATTCGATTAAAAAACTCTTATTTGTGCACATCACTATTCAATGACTTTGAAGAAAAAAAAAGATAGATTCGTTGCAATGTAGGGCTTAATGTACTCATTATTATTGAATTCAATTATGACCTTTAATAGTATTCAGAAATAAATGCGTCATAAAGGTCTGATGGAGGCGTCTAAAGCATCAATGGGACACCTGAATCGCTGACCTTTTTCCGAGTGTGAAATGCGCCATAAGGGGTATAAGTTCCTTAGGTTGATTTGAAGAGCTTAATTCCAAAAGGAGCTAAATCCACTTTTGATGCAAATTGAGGTTTTATATCAGAATATCGTTCAATTTCCGTCTTTCAACAAAATTATTTACATAAATGTTGGGAGCAATTTTGTAAAAATGCACCTTCTAATATCACATTTCCACAGACGCCTGTAAACAAATTTGGTAAACAATTTCTTTTTTCTCCGAAGTTACAAAAATGGATTTAGCTCTTTTTGGAATTAAACTCTTCATATTGTGTTAGCATGCTCACCACCTCGAGCCTACCCTGTCAGTCTAATCTTCACACGCAAGCAAAGCAGTGGATTAACACTTGTGTTCTCAATATTGCTATAATATTGGGTTAACCTTCTGTGAATGCATAGCGCTCATTGAGAGGACAAATAGCCCCCAGGGAATCTGCGAGGATTCCTTGTTACGGATATTAGCCTGGACTGGAATACAAATTGAGAAATGGTCAAGACTCTCCTCCTTTCGATTATGATTCATGTTACCAATGGCATGTGTTCATAAAGAAAGAGTAAATCATTATATTGGAAGCATTTAACCTCTGCAATTAAAATAGCGATAATGGTAGTCACATTTGTATAGCGGTTATTACTACGTTTCTAAGCGCTTTACGTTGAAATCAGTATTACCCTGTCAATATATTGGATTTCTAATCAGCACATGATATCATGACATGGGTGGAGAGTGGCAAATGTAGATTAAAGTCTTCAAAAAGGACATTAGCGCTGCGTCGAATCGCGAATCATGTGATCAACAGTCCGGTGACGTATCCCCTAGACCACGGCACCTATTCTAATGTGATGCCGATGGTAACCCGGTCAGTCACTACCACGTCTATGGTGAGGCTGGTCAGCTTTCTGTGAATGGGAGTGGGTGGCCTGGGTAAGTTTGATTGGACAACACTTTAGGGCAGACCTTGTGGTTATTACACCAGTAATTAAGATAATATATAAATATCAAATTCTTTGTTTGTAGACTGCATAATATAAAACAAAAGTCAAATCTGTCTATTAAGACCACCCAAGGGAAACACAAACATGGCCACTGAAGATAGACGTTCTTTTAAGACTGGTTCTTCATTATACATATCCTTCTATAGGGAGCTTATATGTGTGACCGCTGTAGACAGGTGGCCGTTGTAGACAGGTTAATGTTATATCCTGTGTTATGACAGTAACAGGCACGTTTTGGAGTTGCTGCATGCATGACGGAAAGTTGATACTTCAGTATAATAGGCAGGCAAACTTGTGATTAAAGTGCCTTTTGAGGTAGAAATGTGCGGGGTTGCTCCGAATTTCTCTGGTCGCCCCATCTTTTTGGAGCTAGGGGTTATGTGATCTTTGGGAATGTAGTATAATCATTGGATAGGATAGCTAGATCCCAGTTCTGTTCAATTAAAGAGTGCAAATTTCCCCGACTTGGTTTGATGATACAAACATAATTTAGAATGCCCGCTCACGTCTTATTTTGACCGTGAGAGCGACGCAACCTTCACCTAAAGAACAGTGCTTTCCATGAAATTCAGAGATTTGTTGTAGCAAACCTCAGGGTTATGCAAACGATAGTGGGTAAAGCACATAGCCCTGCATAAGGACACAAAGAGAGTTGGGTATTGGATTTTTCGACAGTGCTCTGATGACAATTTGTTCAACTCTCTTCAAGTCTGGTCCAAACCCTCTCACTTTGACTGTTAACACTATAACCTAAACTAAAACCCAATTGCAACCCCCACCCTAACCCTAATCTTACATCATTGAATGTATATATAAAACGCAGGGTAATTGTCGCGTGAGAGTGACACCGTACACAATTTTTATACAACATGAACAGTGTAAACATTACTTAGAAATATAGGTCAGATGCATTCTCATGCCTGAATGGCGCAAGTAATAACGCAAGTAGTGACGCAATCGAAATAACACCTCGTATACAATTGGCATTGCATTATGCTTCTATCACAGATCCATTTTTTCTCGACGATGTCATTCAGAAAAATATGCTTTGGGAGGATTTTCATGCACTGGAATTCCTAACTCTGCTATCAAGAACCCACACACGTGCCGGAACACGAAAAATCATCATGTTATTCATAACATGTAACACCTGTGAAGACAAATGTATATTTTGTGTTGATTGCGGCTATTTATAAATCCTACATGGAATATATATTTTGTAAAGTCTAACAAAAACACATAGCAGCCATTAGAAAGCGGGATTCATGTCTCATAATTGGCAGTGCTAATTTAAATGCAAATCGAAATATACATTGGAAAATAACTGACAGAAAGAGTGATAGGTGATAGGTGGTTAGGCTCCGAGTCATGATGAAAAACAAATAAATTAATGCAATAAGTCCGAAGAAATGAAATGTGACTCCAATAAAGTATATGTGGTGGGGGAGGGGTGCGGTGCTACAATGTATGTCAACGTAAATTGCTTTCTTGGAAACGTATAACAGTCATTCAGATACATGAGCATTGATTATAGATTATTCAGTTAAGGTCATTGCAGTTCCTTATCTGTTTCATTTAAAAAAAATTGCATACACTTGTGCATGTACGTGACAAACATACAATTCCGTTAACATTCAATATTATCGCAATAGCCGTGTCCATCAGATTCTAAAATGCGAGAAAACAAAAAGAACGGGTTAGGTTATCGGAATATGATTTATTTTCCATTAGTAAAGTATTGAAAAAGTACTTTAGTTAATTTCTCGGAAATGTTTTCTATCGTTGCATTCGTAATAAAAATGAATATCAATTAGCCTATATTACATTGCGAGAAAAAGAAATAGGGGAACTAAAAATGAAGCTAAATTGGCAATTAGCATTAGGGAACAAATTTCCCGTTGAAAACAATATGTCCGGTGTCTTTCTATTAAGGTTTTCATTTCATTCAACCACACGTCTTTCTAGACTCAACTGTCGTACGTTATATACTTCTTAGTAAGTCTTTTGGAACACATGTTAATATACGTGTTCATCCGATGTGAAGAATAATTATCATCAATTTTTAAAAATAGTTATTTCATATCAGCAATTTTTGTTTTGTATTTTCTTCTCTCCGATTAAGACAAGTATTACGAATCTCAACTTTCGTTAATCATATACATATTCATAATTATGTAAATGCATGCGCATTCGTTCAGTTGGTGAATGGGAGATTCAATAAACCACCACAGTAATGGGTAAAATTTCGTTGTTTTTTCGTTAACAATTCGCTGTTTTGAGTAATCGTGTATTGTGGGTGATGAGAAGGACTAATAAGTCAACCATGAAGAACCCTCTCGTCTCAAAACAAGGGACAGTTTCGGTAATGTAATTGCGTGCCATTCATCCACAGCTCTTCCGTCCAGGCAGTTAATATCCGTCTCCAACGTTACAGTTGGGGTATCTCCTATTCATGCACAACAAGTTACTACTAAGAGGAGAGTATTTATTCAAACCAAACACTATCAGGCTCTACGTCAATATCCCTCCACCTGGCTAGCATGATTGGCCTGGACATCATCCTCGGGCTAGTTCACACTCAATACTGTCTCACTTGAGATGCGTCCTTTGCATCCATATTACCCTGAGCAATTTCATAATACCCTCCCTTTTTAAAGGCATCGTTTAACAATTTTGAATCTGAGATGCACGGTCCTACGTGTTATCAGCGTCTGTGATATGGTGTAATATTGAAGCCCTAACAAAATGGCGCTTTAAAAGGATCATGAGGTGCCTCGAAAAAGTAAACAATCTTTGAATGACCGGTTTTACCATACTCGTTTTCCTCAATAGACTGTAGAGTTATGAAAACCGTTAGGAAAACGCAAAACGAAATTTCGATTCTCAATCATGAATATCTTGATAATCAGACAGGCGATCGGCTTGTAAAAGTCATGGGATTCCCGAGTGTCCTAAAGGTTTATAATTATGATTGCAGCATGAGCTAAATCAAGGATTTTGTTTAAGGATCTGAGACAAAGTTACCGGATTCCTTTAAGCAGCTGTCACACAACGTACTCTGATTACAGAATCGTAAGTGCATGGCTCCAACGACAAGTATCAACTCGGGGGTGCTTCAAGGACGATACATCCAAAGACAATTGCTTTGGCGACAAAAGCGGAAAACGTTACAGACTATTATTTGTATAGACTATTTTTCAAAATAATAATAATAATAATAATAAAGACATTTATAACGCGCAACATATCCACCCACCTAAAGGGTGCTCAAGGCGCTTACAATAAGCTACATAATATACTTAGATACAATTATGCTTACATTACATTATACATGGTAAAAAAAGATGATATTAGTTAAAGTCGGCCATTGGATACGTTTTCAGGCTGGCCTTGAAATTATCTACTGATTTACAGTCCTTAGTGTGTGAGAGAGACTGTTCCCCAATCGGGGAGCTGCTGAGGAAAATGCTCGATCTCCCCATGATCGTCTGGTCTTAGGGATGATCAGAGTTGATGTATTGGCAGAACGCAGATCAGAACGAGAACGACCAGGCTTGCGAAAGTTGAGTAGAGAAGAGATGTACTGTGCTTTGCTACTCCTATATTCGCCATTATAAGAATGAAAGGAAGGAGGAAGTTCACGTAATTATCATTCATTGTTATCCTTCAGTCACTGAAAACGAGACCGAGACCAGGACCCTTTTTCATCAAATTTGTTATCAATAACAAATGTCACATTTCTATAACAAATTTGGCCTCAGCCAATCAAATACAACGTTATCAGTAGCTTGTAACAGTTATGAAACAGGGCTTAGACCGAAAACAGACTGATCAAACAATCACATTACCCCCCAATGAAGAACAAACACCAAATCAGGCAGCTTAGAGTCAGAGAGGAGCAGGTTTGGCGGTGTGAATAAGGTATTATGTATTAAAATCAAATACTGAGTCACAGCATGGCAATGAAGTTGCTTTCCTCAACCTAGATTCACTAAATAAATACCTAGTATAAATTATAAGTCGTTCTGAGACTCTGCTGTATACGTCATTTACATGAACACGAAAATAAAAAAAAACAATTGGGATAAAAAGTCACTACATTTCTTGTTACGTATCGACGAAAAAATAACAACAATAACAACAAACTTCTGCCATCTCCATAAATGCTAAATCAACATTCCGTAAATCAATCCATTTTTTTCCTACTCTTTCTTATTCTTTGTATACGCGAGGAGATCCAAAATCTAGTTAAAACATTCTTTATCGAATTCCTCAAAAGGGCAAGCGATTTTATTTTAGGTAAAAGATATGAAGGGATATGTTATGAGCAAATCTGATTAAGACATACATGTATATAACATTTTCCTTGTTATTTTGTCTTCTGCGGAAGTAGTGTTGCTTTGGGGAGGATGATATCGCAGTCGAGACGGAGGTTGATATCAAGACTAATTCAATAGCCCGAGGTGGGGCAGCAGGAGAGGATACGGTATATTTCTTAGACCGTTATCAGATAAATACTTAAAGGGATTGTTTTACAAATCTCATATGCATGGCCCTACGTGCTATCAGTGTCTGTGGTATGGTGTAATATTGAAGCCCTACCAAAAATTGCGCTTCAAAATGATAAAAACTTTGAGTGATTTGTTTTACCATACTCATTTCCCCAAATAGACGGTAGTGTTATAAAATCCGTTGGAAAAACGGTTTTTGACAATTTTAATTTCAATCATAAATACAGGCAATTAGACAGGCGATCGGTTTGTAAAAGTAATAGGATTCATGGCTGACCTTAAGGTTTATGATTATTATTGCAACATAAGCTAAATCCAGGATTTAACAAGAATATGAGGCAAAGATACTCAACCCCTTTAAGATGATTCATGCCACTACGACGTGACTTCGGAGTTTATCGAGAGTTCTAAGCTTCTGGCGTAATGTTTGGAATATGAGAGCACTCCAAATACAGCGCTTTTCTTGAGAAAATGCTACAATGATATCCTTCCACATTCGTTCAATAAGAGGAATTAAAGAAAAAGAAAAAGGGGACAAAAACTGATACATGATTTGTTTTCTTTAATCAGAACTTTCTCTTTAACTTTGACTAGCCATTGTATGCGAACATCACCTGCTATTTCGCGCTGCATACATGTAGCTACAAGTGCACAGGGGCATGTCTCTACCTCAAATAGTATCAAAGAGAGAGAGAGAGAGAGAGAGAGTGAGAGACAGACAGACAGACAGAGACAGAGAGACGGAGAGGGGAGAGATACACTGTAAAAAAGAATTTGTTCATTGGTAATTTTTACGTATTTTTTCCATGTAGAATTTACTTGAAAACATTAGTTTTGCCACTTACGCACTAAATTTAAGTCTTGCTAACTCAAACTTTCAATTTAGTAGAACATACGTGGAATATTTAAGTAAAATCAAATACATAAGAACTTTAAGTAGTTTCAGCTTGTATTAATTTAGTAATTTTAACTCAAAATCAGAAATTATACGTATTACTCAAACAATTTATGTTGATTATTCTTATCTTTTTAAAGTAAGGACCGATGCAGTGCGTAATAGAAATATTTACATAATTTATGAATATTCATTAAGACCAAATTAAACTCTTTTTTAAATAAAACAATTCTTTTTTGTGGTTGAATGAAAATTTAAGGACTTTAAAACATTTACTAATTCATTTAACATGGCTAAGCAAAGACAAGACAATTTTTAATTGTTACCCAGTTCAAAACAAATCAAAACTTGATATTTCAGGAAATTGTCAACCAATTTTCCTTTTAAGATGCTACGATCAAGTATATATAAAATTTGGAGCCTTTCACTATGTGTCGAATTGAAGCGTATGTAATAGTTTGTGATGGTGGTAGATATATATATACGGTTAAATCTTAAATAGAAGTAGTGTTAGTGATTAATCTTAAATAGAAGTAGTGAATGATTAGTGGATGTTACTTGTTAGATTAGATGGGTACCAAATCGTGCAATATGTAATCCTATCATAGCTTTTTTTTAATTATCTAAAATGATTACAATACTTAAATTATTTACGTTAATGTAACTCGATTTAACTGAGTAAAAATGTATTCAGCAAAATAAGTAAATTCTACTTAAGATGCCGTAGGTAATATTTACTTAATAAAAATAAGGCAATTCTTTTCCTCAATTTTATTGAGTTATTTCGACTATTTTTTTTTTACAGTGTACAGAGAGTGAGACAGACAGAGAGAGGGAGACATATAGATAGAGAGACAGACATACACAGAGAGAGGGACAGACAGACATACATACAGACAGATAGACAGAAGTTGGGGAAAGGGAAGGGAGACGATAGGGGGGGGGGGGCAAGCCAACATGAAACAAAATGAAAATGCATCCTCTATACCCCTATACCGCTTTTTGTCTGTTGAAATCGACCCCCCCCCCCCCCCCCCCCCCTCCCCTCATGATTTCGGGGCCCTCTAAATGACTTGACTCACGCTCCGCCACTTGATATCTGTATCAGATCAAGAGTAAAGCATCTTACCTATCCTGGCCAGGATGGCTGTTCTGTTTCCAGCTAACCGCCAATAATTTTCCGTGGCACACATATAAATTCCCCCATGAATCCTAGGCACTAATTATATATTACCTCATAAAATTGTAATGAGTTGGCGTCCGATTTTCGGACACTCATCAAAAGTCGATTTCATCTATCCTGTCAGGGATATGTAGGTCTTGCTATGAATACTGATAATAATGGCAATGCTGTTCACAAGCAGGCAAAGTGAAGCAATTTTGGTAAACTTGTTGGGAACAGTAATAAGAGATGAAGATATTTTTTTATGTATACTTTAAAATGAATATGGATATTATGAGAATGAGTTTGCATGTTAATGCGGCTTATATGTTAATGATGCTGAGATTGATGCGGTACACGTATTGAGTGTACCTCGATGAGAATTATCATTTTAAATTAAATTGAAACTAAATCGGAGTTTTATGATTGCTCTCGCTGTAAACAGAAATGATGTTAAGTGACAGCAACACAACCGGACATATTTTACAAACATTCTTAACTTAATATAACATTGACCGAGTTTATCTCATCAACCATTAACAAAACTCTATAATGCTAACCATAAACCGAACCCGGCAAAACCCCGATCACACAGCTTTAGCCAAACGTAGGTTTAAACTTAAACCTACTGGGAGAAAATGTTGTAAGACAAAATGTCTGAACATCACCTTATGGTAAATATGATATTATAGTTGAATTTCATCATTGTATGATATAATAATAATAATAATAATAATAATGATAATTATAATAATAATAATAACAGTGGGTTCTTATAAAGCTCTAATGTCTGTCAGACTTGAAACTCCTGGCGCTCCCCAATACTATTATTTCCCGGCTTTAACATGGCTGCCATTATGGCGCTCTGTCGTCGCAAGAAATTAATTTGGGGCAAATTTAAATTAATGTCTTGCCAAAGAATATTAGTAGGACTCGAACCGCGAATCATGTGATCGACTGTCCGGTGACGTATCCACTCGACCACGACACCTCAACATGTATATGTTTTACTTGATCCTATTTTTTTAGTATAATCATAAGCTGAAAAATTAAACAACACATAGGAATTGTCACTTTTCATCATTGAAATAACAAGATAGCAACTACGCCGTGTACTGTCCTTATCAGGTCGCATAAAGGCGTGTTTACATATGGTGTGGTAAAATGGCGCATACAAAAAATCCGCCGCATTTTATTAAGTTGTAAAATGAATGGCAACTACGCGTAACAAAGGACTTGCGTGTATGATCTCAGTGTTGTAAGATACAGTAAAGTGAAGCGTATTAACTTGACATCATTATTATAAAATCATATGTGAACGAGCCTGAACGGGTTTCTATCTCATCATGTGCAGCATCATGAGAAACCGGTAGTTTTGAACTGACATCGCTATCACGTGTGTAATTAATCAATCTGCCTGTCATGGAAGATCAATAGATAGAGAGTGGATAATTACAATTTAATATGACCCATTAATTAGTCCTTGATGGGCAGGCTTAATTATACCTCATAGCAGCCGTTAATTATCGACGCTATAAAAAGATATTGATTGTACCGCAGACGGCCAATTTCACCACGCGCGTTTGGGTTAGGAAGTGGGATGAAAACTTGTAATGTTGATAATATTGGGAGAAGAGGTATCTTCTTGAAATTAGCATACCAGCCGCGACGGGTCAAGTGCGTAATCGAAACTTATCATAGAACTAAGCAGAAATTAATTTTCTGGATGAATCAATTAAGTTGGAATTGATCGAGTAGTTCACTGACACCATCTGTATAAGCGTATTTCAAAATGGAGGTCGGATGCGATCTTTGTTTGCTTATACTCTGACAAAATGATTGGGTTTCGATATTAAAGATGAAGTTGAGTTCTGGTCATGCGATTGCATTTTGAAAGAAACGGTGTGGAATCGACCAGAAAAGGTTGATCATCTAGCATATACAAATTTGTGTGTATTGCAAGGTTCTGGAATTATCAAAATGATAAGAAATTTGGCAAAGTCTTGGTAAATTTACAAACACTGTACACAGAAATATGTATATGGGACTACACGAACACGTGGCGTAAAAATCCTACCCCCGAGTTTTACGATGTTACATGACATATTTAGAATATGAAGGCATTTGAAGAGCCATGCTTTTCAGGGAACATGTCTTATCTCATGTTCTTCCACACTTGCATAATAAGAATGATAACGCTCACAAATTATTGTTCACCTCTTCCCAGAACTCAACCTTCTCTTTAAGGTGAAGACTATTATGTGAGATTGCCGATTCATTCTAGTCATAATGTTGAAATGAAAAAAGCGTTGGAGTAATTTCACATCAAAAGGATTGATCTTAAAATAAGCTTTAATTCCGGTAATTATAGAAAATAAATTCTCACAGAATCCAACAAAATTGAGACTGAATGTTCAAGATTAAAAATAGATAACACGTGCCAAACGATTTTGGTAGAAAATGTATAGGGGCTGAGTAATGAGCATAGAAAGATAAGCAAATCAAGGTAAACAAAAGAGAGGTTTTTCTTTTAATTGAAGATGATTTCAAGCAAGTTTGTTTTTATTTTACTGGTTCAAACAATCAATCTACTGCAGGAAAAACAATCCAGAATGAATTATAGCCATGTTTTCTCGACATACAATTCCCATACCAGACCTGTAGATTAGCTCTATCAGGGAACCTTGTCCCATGCAGTTCGGATGTTGATTGCAATAATTCCCCACATCTCTCTACTTTCTGCCACTCTACACTCTTGCATTGATATTCCACTCCATGTTTTAAAGTTCCCCTCCCTTAAAGACTTGTGCACACAATAATTAATGGTTTAAGACTTTGACACAAAATTTAATGTCGAATGCGTGAGTAGTCCCATACATTCATATTCTCCAGCAGGTCTTAATAGAATCCCTCCTATTTCATTCCAAATTTAATTCCCTTTCCTCAGCTTCAGGCATGGAGTGTGTCCCTGTATATTTTTCTCATTCTCCGAATTTGCTATTATAGCATGATGTTGAACATAATGAATATGTTTCCTAGAACTTTCAAACCCTCACTTTTGATTGTCAATGTCCATTATTTTTGTATACGATGTGACATAAATAAGACTACAGATACTACTACCAATAATAATGGAGTCTTGAACAGCGGTCATGTCTGGCACATTGCCACTTCTGGCGCTTCACTGTTATTAAATTAAGATATTCATTTATACTACTAAAAGCCTCATAATAACGATTAATAAAAGAAGGTACATGGATGTATTATAAGATATTAATTGTATCGACATGCAGTTAGAAAAATGTATTAAAAAAGCGATATAACAGAATTATGATGAGTGGAACTATTGGGACATTAATCAAAATTGATATAACGTCTCTTGTCAGATGGAACAGTTTTATATGAAATTCGAGAATTAATTCTCGGTAAACACATGGTGTAGAATATTAAAGCAACCATTATGACTTCAAAAAGTAAACACTTCGTAGGGGAATGGGAGCT
>JAVYIG010007903.1:0-95653 GCA_035222895.1 Strongylocentrotus droebachiensis
GAATCAGCTGCTTGTAGTCAAGATCTTCTTGTTTTAAAGCCTCCTGTACGTCTTGACATAGAGTGTCGTGTGCAGCCAAAGCATCCGTATCTGACGGTATCTTTGTCTTATTGGTTACCACATCAGCTGTAGTGGTCAAGTGAGTGATGTGCTCCTGAGCCGATTTCTTCATTTCGTCCAGTTCTTTCTCTACTTCTTCGGTCCTACCATTGACTTCACCAATGAGAATTTCTTTCCTCTTTGTCAACTGCCGGACTGATTCTTCATATGCTTTGTTGATATCATCTGTACACTGCTTCTGAACATTGCTCACATGCTCCTTCTGTTCATCAATGAAATCGACGTATTTCTGAAAGCAGGAGCGTTTCTTGTCCACCTTGGATTTGAGGTCTTCGATACTCTTCATATGGCTGCTTTCATAAACAGCTTCGTCGGCGACCCGATGTCCTTCCTTTGAATGCTCCATGAAAATACACCTGAAGCAGGCGAATATCCTGCAGTCGGAACAGAAGCACTCCTCATCATCTTGAGGGTGTTTCCTGCATTTACGGTATCTACGTACTGACATCGTCCCTGATAGGACCTCACTCATGGCTAAGACCTCATGACTGATGAAGTCTGGCCACTGAGAGTGTTTGTTGTGGCAAGTGCTACAGAAATACTTGCCACAGTCTTGACAGTAGACATCAGCTTGGGGTTTGTCCTCGGATTTACAATTCGTGCAAAGCTGATATTGATTCTTCACGTCCTTTATGAGAGACTTCAAAGCTAGATTTGTCGGTAATTTGCTGACATCTTGGTTTGAGACCTGGGTTTCAGCTCTGCAGACAGGGCATCGGAGCATCTGGTCGCTACCATGGCATTCCAAGAGGTTGTCCAGACAGATCTTGCAGTAGGTGTGAGAACATGGCAGGATCTTGGGATCGGTGAAGGTATTCAGACATACAGGACACTCCAGACTCTGAGCAATGACATTTTGTAAAGCCTCGGCCATGATTCGAATTCTACAGGAATACGAGATAAAAGAAAAGGAAAAACATGATGATTAGTGTAGCTTTGATTCATCTGATCTTATTAAAGAGGAGCGTTTATTTTTTTCCTCAGGCCTTTTCCATACCATATCTAACGGTACCTTTGTCCTATTGTTTACCACGTCAGCTATGGTGGTCAAGTGAGTGATGTGCTCATAAGCCGATTTTTTTTTGTCCAGTTCTTTCTCCAATTCTTGACTTTACCAATGAGGACTTCTTTCTTTTTTGTCACCTGCTGGACTAAATCTGTATATGCTTTGTTTATATTATCTATACACTGGTTATGCACATTTCTCACATGCTCCTTCTGTTCATCAATGAAATCAACGTATTTCTGAAATCAAGAATAGACCACATCACCTCTACATGTATCGCAAATAGTTATGCAAGTAGACAATTGGGTACACAATAATTATGATACTATGATAAAATATGTTTCTTGATAAAAAAATATTCATGTTATTTATCATCTGAATGTAGTAATGAAAATTAATTCAATTAAACAAACTGTTTACTTTGTCGCTCTTCAGTCAATGTACATGAACATTATATTCGGGAAAAATGATGATGATAGTAATAATAATGATAATAATAATGCTTATAATGATAATAATAATGAAGATGATAATAATTATATCAACAAAAATAACAATAATAATAATAATAATAATAATAATGAAGCCTAGTTTACCCAGTCATAATTAATAAACATGCCCTTCTCCCTGAGGGACCTGCAATCATGTCACTATACCCCGGCTTTAGTCAACCTACCATGATAATGTTCTCATAATTATAAGCATTCACGGAATTTCTTCGTAGTGGCTACCCATTCACTATACACCTGAGATGGGTGGAGAGTGACACATGTATAGTACTGTCTTGCCAAAGGACGTTAGTGCCGTGGTATGACTCGAACCGCGAACCACGTGATTCACAATCAAGCAACATATCCACTAATTTAGTTCAGATACATGTAGGTGATGTGGTCTATTTTAAAATAGACCACGTCACCTCTACATGTCTGGTAACTAGTCATGCAAGTAGAACATTTTGTAAAAATCTGACGTATACAAGTCATAATACATTGCATCAGATGAAGGCCATGAAGAAAAAAAAATCAATTAACCGTGAGTCTCAGAAAGGAAGTTTACCATTCACATGTTAGCACTCATTTGTCATTGGAAAAATAATCATTACATTATTTCTTCATTAATCTGAAACCAAGTGTCATATATTGATGATGATGATGATGATGATGTCATATACCATGATTAATAGTAGCTGCGCATGCGCCGAGCGAAATAAACTTGCTTTGGAATCTTATACCCAGAGTACCAAACGTGTGCTTATTATCTGTCTCGAGTATTCATCTGTGTTTAAAAGTACAAAACACCAATTATTCGAAATGTGTAACTTTTAACGAAAAAAAATAGGATCCGTGATTTACCTTGAGATATGATGAAGATAATAGGCTTTGAACGACTCTAAAAATTACTAGGCAACATATTGTATTAAAGGCCCTCTGCACTACTTGTAGCTACTTGCGCCCTTTATATAACAAACAATGCCTAATCGGTGACCATTGGTCCCCCATGATCCTCTTTTTCTTATGTTATTTGAGAGCTGAGTTGATGAGATAACCACTTGTCCAGTGACCTTGCAGTGTGGTCTAATCCCTCCTTTACACATACTGATGAGCTTTAATTTTAAAGCTGATGAAGTATCAAAAGCAGTACTATAAACATGTTCTTATGCACACTGGAATATACTATTTAAAAAAAGATTATTATGATTGTACAGAGGCAATGATATTGCCCTGGTTTGGCAGAATCATTAGCTGAAATGTTAGCTATGTTAAGAATCGCATAATTACGTGAAATATTTCCCAAGTGTATTCATATCTACATAACATGTAAGAATAATAATTCATGACATATCTTCGTAATTCAAATCACAATAACATACCAAAATTGTCACATTCCCCCCCAGGACAATCAAATACTGAGAAGTTATGAACGATATTACTATGATCCCAAGTTTATTAAAGCGACAAATGTTACTTCCGGGTTCACGATCTAGGACGTAAAACTTTAAGGCCCGAATTCACAAAGGTGGTTTGTCGACAAACCTAGGTATATGTGCGTCATATGACGCGTTTCGATGCGTTTCAGACCAAGGTTCAGACAAACCTTGGTCTGAAACGCGTCATATGACGCACATAAACCTAGGTTTGTCTACAACCCTCCTATGGAATTCGGGCCTCAATGGTCTGGTTTGAAAGCTTCCTTTTGTTTAGTTTTATTTTTTAAACCTGTTTCTTCATTGTTTACTAAACTGATATCGTTTCCTAAACACCCGTCATTATCAGCTTGGCCTGAGCTCAATCACTCTTCATTTATCACCTCAGAGACATCTAGACCCAGACCCAACTATAGCAGCCAAAGGAAAATGATGATTTGACAAACCAGATTAAAAAAAAAAAAAAAAAAACTCAAGAGTGTCTGGAAGTCCGCCTTGAATGGTATATATACGTCAAAGTAAAACGAAAATATTGAAAAATTTTACCAAATTTCTTTCGGATATAACACTGACATTTAATTCACTCACCTCTTTTTCCGTAACTATACTTATCGGCCTAGGTGTTATATGAAATCAGTAAACATGTACATGTATACTCCTTGCCTACTCGATGTAGTGGTGCACTGATCATAAGTAGTATATTTAATGTATTACGTTTTCCGATCTATTTTTGGGACTGGGTATTCCCAGCAACCTTTGACATACAAGCAGATTGATGTTTGAATCGTCCTAAAAGTAATCGCCCAATACAAACTCGATCTCAATTGGATTTTTGGAGATGGCGCTAAACATTCTTAACATTTATTATAGTTCAATTACATGAGGATTTTTTTAACCTACAGTATGTTATATGTAGTATGTTGGTTACCAGGTAACAAATAACAATGGACTCAGAAATTGCGTATTTTTTGTAAAGAATCATAACAACTGAAAATTGCTATCAATAGCAGACAATTTCTGCTATTCAATGCTGATATTACTAGGTGTATACCATTGCACTATTGTTACTTTATTACATTGCGAAAATTGATAAGATTAGAGGTACTGAATTTACATCAAGGACAAAGGTTGCACTCTTTTGCGTTCAAGCGATTTTTCGAAGCTAGAATCACAAACATGAATCCCAAATCAAAACGCCGTTACAAAACAGGATTACTGCGGGAGAGCGTTCAAACGATTTTTCATCAACGCGGATTCTAGCTTTTTTTTCTTCACTAAATAGTACAATTATGGTATTTGAAGATCGCCGAGTTTGTAATCTTAATTAAGAGAAAGTGATAGAATTATATAAACAAAGAATAACGCAAGAGAAGGTAATTGAAGGAAGAAACAAAGAATAACATAAGATGGGACAGAAAGAGAAGGTGATAGAATGATTCAAACAAATAATAACATAAGGAAAGACAAAGAGGAGGGTGATAGAAGGAAGAAACAAAGAATATCAAAAGGAAGGACAGAAAGAGAAAGTGATAAACAAAGAATAACATAAGAGAAGATGATAGAAGGAAGAAACAAAGAATAACATAAGGAAAGACAGAAAGAAAAATCGACAAACAATAGATAATGGAAAGATAGAAGAGAAGATGAAAGATGAAGAAAAAAAAATAATAACATAAGGTATGGTAGAAAAATATGATAGAACGATGAAAACAAAGAATAATAGAAGAGAAGGTGACAGAAGTAAGAAACAAAGAATAACATAAGGAAAGACAGAAAGAGAGAGTGATAGAATGATTTTAAAAAACATAAAAGAAGGTAAAAGAAGGAAAAAGCAAAGACCGATAAAATTAGGTGTAGGATGATTGGATATTGGGTTAGATTAGTTAAAGGGAAGCAATCAAAGTATTCATTGATTCTTTTTAAGTTTCTGTTGCAGTTGCAAAGTGAAGGACAAAGTTTAGTTAATATAAAGTCACAATGGGTCGAGTTTCTTGCAGACAGTTTTGACTATGCAGGACTTGGGAACGTCTGGCGAGCTCAAGGAGAAGGATATAGTGCTGCCTGGATTATGAATACTATGAAAACTAGGCTTTCTGACATGTCTATTCAGGAATGGAGCGCAGCTACCTGGTCAAATCGTATTTGCACGAACTATAGGATGTTTAAGAATGAGTTGGTTTATGAAAAATACCTGCAGATATTATGTCAGAAGGAAGCAATAACTTTAAGTAAATTTAGATGCAGAACACATAGATTACCAGTTAATAAAGGTAGATTTGATGCAAATGTAGTAGATGATTTGCAATGCCCACTCTGTACACCAACAGATATTGGTGATGAATTTCATTATATTTTTGTATGTCCATTTTTTTCAAAATGAAAGAAAAATGTATATACCAAATAACTTGTGCGGTAGAAGCTTAAGACCAAGTGCATTGCACATGGATAAGGTTTTTAATACAGCTCACGCTTGCCAGCTAAAGAAATTAGCCAAATTTGTTAGAATCATTATGTCATATTTTTCAAAAGATTCAAGGGTAGATGGTACTACTGTAAATGATAGCTCACAAATAAGCAATGTTGTTAGGCACACTCGTAGCGGTAGGAAGGTGAATTGCCCAGTTCGCCTTGATTTGTAAATATGTTTATTTGTTCATATTATCACATGTTTATCATTGTTCATATTATCACATGTTTATTATTGTTCATAATTATCACATGTTTATTATTGTTTATATTATCACATGTTTGTCTTTGTTTATATTATCTTATTATGTTTATCAATTTTCATGTTATCACATGTTTATCATTGTGTTGTAAATATGTTTGTACTCTCATACCCCGAGAGGGGGTCGATAGAGTCAATAAAATCTTACAATCTTACACCAAGAGAGATATGAGTTGGTCTAGTGGTACATCGCTCATCTCTCTGTCTTCGCCCACAAACTGAATCTGATGGACCTCAGTTCGAAACTGAGTCACATTTTTCGGATGGTGACGCTAAAGCTCGCTCGGTATCATAATTGCATGTATAGATGATTGATATACGTCCGTAAACATCCAGTTACAAATTACACACAAAATTATACACAAACCCACAAAATAATGAGGCAACAATAACATTTAGCTCACTGTTGATGAATCAAAGGGGATGGAAGACTTGGTTTCAGATGACGCTTCTGGACCAATTATGGATTATCAGATCAAAATCACTGGCTACTAGGGGCGGCTCCGGGGTTTTATTAAAGAGGGCGTTATCCGGTTTTGGGATGTTGACTTGGGTGTCATCAGGCTGAAATATATAGAAGTCCAACCGAGGGGTGGGGTTGTGTGGGGGAGGGGGGGGGGGGGAGGGTTCCAGGAGACAAAATAATGATGAGCAAAGAAAGGGGCGGATACTGACGAATGTGATCGCCCACACTCGCGATCCTCCCCTAGGGGTTGTTTCATGAACTAAAATTGATTTTGATTTTGAAAATCGATTTTAAGGCCGAATCAGTTTTAGTTTAAAACTGATGCTTGTGAGCTACAGCTTTTAATCATATCAATTCATCTTTGACACAGAATAATATGAATATTTCACGATAAGAAACACAAACATGTTCCATTATTAAACATTCAACTGCTTGGTGCGTTTAATCGACACCATTTCACCCTAGAATCACGGATTTCAAAGACGTTTAGTTTAAAACACGGTTGCGTTCAAGCGAATTTTCTTCGGTCGTAAAAATAAACGTGTCTAAAAACACAAACATGAAACGCTGAAAAAGATGCGTTTGTATCATGATTCTGCAGAATCACGGTCGCTAAAATTCGATTGAATGAACGGAGATCTCAATCATGATTATATGACAGCATTATCGTGGCCTGTTCCGTCATGTTATTCCTTGTTTTCCTTCTATCATTTTCTCTTTCTGTTTTTATTATGTTATTCTTCGTTTTCTCTCCTATCTTTCCATTATCTATTCTTTGTCGATTTTTCTTTTTGTCTTTCCTTATGTTATTCTTTGTTTGTTCCTTCTTTTACCTTGTTTCATGTTATTCTTTTCTTTTTCCTTTTTTCACTTTCTTTAATGTTTTTCTTTGTTCCTTCCTTCTATCAATTTCTTTCATGTTATATTACCACGTCCAGTTTCACCATAAACCATGCAGTCAGGTGTGCACTTATTTACAAACAATATCGTTCTTAAAAATTTTCTTTGGAAAACTTCAAGTTGATCTATACACTCATAGCCCCAGACCTCAGCACCATATAATAGAATTGGCAAAACTAAGTGATCAAATAAATGACATTGTGTATCAACAGATAAATGCAACCTTTTTGCCTTTACTAACATACTATACATTGCCTTTCGAGCTTGTGTGACCTGTTTAGCAATTGCTTTTTTAAAGTTACCATTATAATTAAACGTCACTCCTAAATATACAAAGTCATAAACAACTTCCAGTACACCACCATCATAAACAAATTCTGGAATTCTTCTAACTTTCCCACGTGAAAAAACAACAATTTTTGTTTTGCTGGCATTAACAGTTAAGTGCCAAGTATCACAATAATCTTTCACTGCGTTTAGGGCTTTTTGCAACTCTTCAGGAGTTTCTGCTAGAATAATTGTGTCATCAGCATATAACAAAGAAAATAACTCCTTATATATTTCAATACCATCAAAAGGCAACTTATTTTTAATAATAGTATTCAAAAATTCCAAGCCCTTGTACGAGTTTCCTATAGATTATGGTGTATCCGCGGTGTACTTTTCTTCTCCCTCCGCTCTGCATAGTGTTAATGAAGCATTATTTTGCCGATGCTAGTGTTGATACATGGAATCTCGTATTATCTGAATGATAGTCATGATCATTGTTGTGAGACTTCGATGTAGCGCCCGAGGCATTGTCATCTTCATAAGAGAGAATCGAATTGCTCTTCAAAGGATCATAATTATTCAGACTGATAACAATCTAATTGCTGTTTTATAAAGTACAACAATACATATACGTGAATCCTGGAGATGAATCTTGAATCTTGGAATGGAATAGATGATAAGAATATGCTTATGTACGATTTATCTCCAGATTAATTCGCGACGACAAACAAAGGATTACAATTTTGCTATACAGGCAAGTGCACAATATTTAATCTTCTAACGAGAATGCCTCATGTACAGTTAATTACGTTAAGTCTCATGTTGTGAACTTTAATTTACGGCAATGCTGAATAGAAGCATTTTAGCGAAAAGCAAGTTTTACCGTGATTAAACAAATACGATACGAAAAAAAACGGGAGAAAGACATTTTAAGCCAATACTTCAGATTAAGGATCAGACTGCATCGAGCGATAATCCATGATGCACATTATTCGTGAAAGAAAGGCGTGATCTTTAAAACCTGGTGAAAGTTCTCTTCTTCGTGATAGTCAAGCAGGAGGATGGGAGGAACGAGTGAAGATGAATGTATCTACAGGATCAAGCTTCTCCGAATTGGCGACTCGAATTAAAGGTTAGTTTAATTTTAATCTCGCTTCTCTTTTCATTCCTACTTCCTTTTCCTTATCCTCTCCATTTCTCTTTCTCACTCTATTTCTTGTTCTGATATATTTCAATGATCGATTATAATATATTTTGTTTGATCTTGATGCTTGTATTCTGAAGTTTCACGATTTCCCCAAACCTGGTGCGATCAGCTTGCGAAACTTCGGTGATGACGGACCTCTCTGTTGTCGGCTTCGATGCGCTCGACGTGAACGGTGCTGCCCTTGATTGTTAAATCCAGTTTGATGATGAGGTCCATCCCGAGGAGTGTTCATCATTTACGTACGACGTACAATGTAGCATCGGTTTGTCGAATGCCTACTTTGACGGACGTGTGCAACACACCAAGTACTGGGATGTCAGCTTTAGAGTTGTCGGATAACTTTACTATATTGGCTGAAAGACTTCTTTGACGAAATGTCTCTCTCGAAGACGGTCTGTGGGATGATGGACACACCCGATCCGGTATCGACGTTCGTGTCTATGTCCACTCTTCCGGCGAGCTGAACTCATTTGACTGAGCTAGTAAGCTTTGAGTTCACTGTCAAGACTTTATTTGCAACGTCTTGAACTTCCTCGACCAATATAGGCCTATCAATTAGGACGAAAGTCATCTCATACTCCGCCAACACGAGTTTTCTTTTGAATTTTCGACGAGACACAGTGGCGTGTATCCCGGACTTTGGCCTCGAGCAGGAGGGGTAAAACATCTCAGCTTTCTGTGATCCAAATAAATCAAGAATTCACTTTTTGAGTGCCTTGTATGGTTTGCTTTCAGCTAGGGTATTACAAAAAAGAGACTTTGAGAATATTATGACCGTGGTGACTGCATCTTCGATCCCTTTTTCGACTTACAATATTCCCTATTATAACCTGCATTTCTTTTCCTTTGTCCGGCAATCAGTCAGGACGGGGGTAATTGGCTCTCCTTGCCTCCTTCGATCTCTCTCTCTCTCTTGATGTGTCTGGATATCTTTGTCCGTCTGCATTCTCTCTCTCTCTCTCTCTCTCTCTCTCTTTATCTAGCTCTCTCCCCCATCTATGTCGGTGACTCTGTCTCCATTGCACTCCATTCTCTTTTTCCCATTCTCCTGTTTGAAGCAGAAGCCAATCTTTTTAAATTTCCAATCCTGATCTCTGTTCACCATGCAGGTTACTTGAAAGGGTCAATCAATTTTGTAAATATTTGAAACGTTTTATCTCCTTCATTTCCGAGAATGAAAATATTAGACTATTATGCCTTAAAGACGAACGCATTCTAGCAGTGTTAATGAGGCTTTCACATATACACTCCGGGGCCCGGCCGTACGGCGAGTAAAAACAGTCATTTTGTGAATTTTCGGCCGGTGTCCAGCCGGCTGCCGTAAAGTTCCTACGGGCGCCGGGACAGTTTTTTAAGCCGTACGGGCTCCGTGGTTCTGAGTTGGCTGCCCCCCCCCAATTCTCCCGGCGTTTCTATCTGACCGTTAAGCCGTAGAAAGACCGTAAAGGGCCCGTAGGGCACCTTACGGGTCCCATGCGGGATCCGGGTTCCGTACGTGTACCCTACGGCTCCCTTACGGGCCCCTCAAGAGCCCCGGTGATATGCACAACACCGGGCGTCTGCCGTCCGAGGGCCATTTGAAATGAATATTGCCTGTGCGGGTCCCTCACGGCGGCATCTCAAAATGTATAACGTAGCTTTAAATACAGGAGGTGCGGATGCCAGAG
Organism: Strongylocentrotus droebachiensis; assembly: GCA_035222895.1. Lineage (NCBI taxonomy): Eukaryota > Metazoa > Echinodermata > Echinoidea > Camarodonta > Strongylocentrotidae > Strongylocentrotus > Strongylocentrotus droebachiensis. The sequence continues at coordinate 10,289 of JAVYIG010007903.1, forward strand.
GACACATAGTTCAGTGCACCGCTCGGCACCCGGCCGGGCGCCTTGAGGACCCAGGCTCATTTTTCCGGATTGAGGTGTCATATGAAAGGGCAGAAATTGAACTTTCTTGAAATGTTATTTTCTCTTTGAAATTCAGATACCGCCCGCCAAACGATTTTTTGGTTTCCTCTCTTTAATTTTTTTTAATCACTCATCACGTGACTTGCATCAAATGAAAGAAGAGGATCTAAGCTTTACAAATATGTGTCATTTATAAATTATAATTGCGATTAAGTTTTGATAAATCATCGATAATTCTCGGTTTCGTTTTTTCTGGGACGCACTGTATAGTATATTGTTGAATATCCCCCCCTCCAAAAAAAAAAAAAAGAAAAGATCTAGAGTAGGTGTAGGGAATTGGAGACCCTTAAGCACAATTGCATAATTTACAGAAACATGAACAATGTTACACATACAGAAAGTTTTGTATTCTCTTCAGTAGCTTCTTCTCTTTATTTGGTAACAAAATTGTGGTCATGATGTAACTGATTAATAAGATAACAATGATTAATGTCGCCATCACCAAAGGTCTCTCATTACCTACACGTGAAGGTAATAAGGGACAGTTACAAATCAAGACAGTTTAATATAATTTGAATGAAAATGGGATTGTTATAGTTAGTTCAAACACTTTTTGAAAGAGATACATGCAGCCAATGAACTTACTGTAATTTTGAAACGATTTTAAAACAATGTGGCCCAAAATATTTCTGTAGTTTTTTGTTTAGAGTAATAAAGGTGCTTTAAATTATGTTTAAACACTTTCAGAATAATGTTCTGGCAATGTGACTTTTAAATTGATCAAACTCACATCATAGAAACAACTTCTTAAAGATAAAGGTGAGTTCTGGTAATGCGATTGCATTGTGAAAGAAAAGGTGTGGAATGGATCAGAAGCAGTTGATCTTGTAGCATGGAAGTATTGGTGTGCACTGCAAGGTTCTAGAGTCATCAAAATCATAATAAATTTGGCGCAGTCTTGGTAAAGTAACAAGCACTGTACACAGACAGATGTATATGGGACTACACAAATGGTGTCTGGGCTACCTACCTTGATTTCCTTATCTTTCTATGCTCATTACTCAGCCAGTATACATTTTCTTCCAAAATTGTTGGGCACATGACATTTATTTGTAATCTTGAATATTCAGTGTAAGTTTCGTTTGATTCTGTGAGAATTCATTTTCCTTTTTTACCAGGACTCAAGTTTATCTTTAAAATGAAATGCATTCAAATTAGAATGGTGACACCGTACAACCAAATATGTTTCATAATAGTGCATTTCAACATGAAATGAACAACTGGGGGAAAGTAGGCCCCCATCTTGTACGTGTTGTCCCCCATTGCCTACACACATTTCTGATCAGACACCATTCATAATGTGCATTGCAACACCCATTCACAACACACAATGGCCATAAGTTTTCTGTGATAGTTGGCACACTTCATAAACTTCCTTTCTAAACTACTTTTTAAGAGTCACCCTAAATATCTGCATACACCACAACATTCAGTGAAAATTGTGTTTTTATATCAGAGCAAAATTTTACTATCAAAATTGCTTATCTTGGTCAATTTAGCCAAGTTTCTCGGAGAAAGAACGCATTGTAGTCTTCGAAATGAATTGGATATATGCAGTAGTGTTGTTAAAGGCCAAATATGGCGCTAAAGCAACCTTGGAGCCAACACGGCCAGACAGTGATGGGTTCAAGCTTGGTGGTCTCCAATTCCCTACACTTACCCTACATGTAGAAACAAATCTAAGTCGTACTAAATTTTGAGAAAGATGGAATAACAACTCGATCACAGTAGACATTATACCTGCATAAGAAACCAGAGTACACATTCATATATTACAGGGGTACAACTATAGGTTGCACAGTACAAGCTCCATCTAGCGTAACAACTGCTGCCTCCTTTTATACACACTTGCACGCCCCCTCCCCTGCAACTGCAATTAATCCCATAGACAACACATATTTCATATTATGTTTTGTAAATACATGTCATTTACACACTTATACCCTTTTCACTATATAAAATGTCGTACTAATAACTATAATTTTGTTTCAATCCAATTCAATTCATCATTTCAATTAACATACATACGTGTACGTGGAATAATACATCGTTACACAAAATAATAGAATAAATCTATATGCATCTGTACAGAAATGTTCAAAAATGGCCAACCTAAAGAAGATATAATTAATAGTTAAATTCATGTACCAGATTTTAATGACATGACAAAACACAACATTCCTACCACAAAAAATACACATCACCGTACGCGATATTATAAATTAGATCAAGGAAAAGAAGAAGAAAAAATCAAATTAAATTAAAAGTAATTTGTAAGAGTAACTTTAAGTTGTTTTTGTTTGTTTTTGTTGTTGTGCTTTTTATGTTTGCTTACTTATTTAGTTTTAAATCTTGGTTCATCATTATTTTGGTTGATACCCAGACCTTCAAGAGACCGAACAAGAAATGACATAAATACACAGAATGAAAAAAAATTGTCGGTTTATAAAGGTTTGTGAGGTTGTTTTGGAGTCGGTTCGGCACCCCCCCCCCCCCCTATAGATAGGCATCTCTAAAGGCGATTGCTTCTCCATTTGTTTAATAAAGAAAATGTCCCAAAAATATCTTCTTTAAAAAATAAAAAAAAGTTTTTATGATAGTGTATTTATTTTAAACACAGGAGGACCTATAAGAACATGTTTACAATTTCATATTCCGGCCATAGCTATGACAAAGAAAATTGCTGGGTGATGTTTAATACATTTTTAGTACAAACCGAACATAGAGTAGCTTCAGAATTACAATTTGTCAAGATTCATCTCGAAATCTTATAAAGACCAATTTTTCTAATTTGTCTGCATTCGTTGAGAAGTTAGCAAGATTCCTAACTAATACATACAATATTGTAATGTAATTGGTCTAGATAGGATTGACACAAATGTCTATCAACAATATATTAAGGACATAATCTGAAAAAATGGAAACACAGACAAAACGAAGTATCTCAAAAAAGTGAAGAAATGAATCGGGTATTTACGACAAGTTCCATGTCATTTCTCCCATGTACTTTGCCAGACGGAAAGTAAATATAGATTACTTAAAACACGATACCACAGTCCTTCAGATAAAAAAAACTTTATTTTGACGATTGGTTTTACATTACTTTTGCAACATACAATCAATAGGTCGAGTTTCAAAAAACTTAAAATCTTTAATACACAACTCGAGATTGTAAGAAGTAACAATTATTATGAAAAATTGGCATTTCCTCTCATGATTCTTAGTAAAATATAAAAAATAGTTTGAATAATCGGAAAGAGATCTGAAACGCATCGAAAATGAAAGAAAAATATTCATTATATTGAAAGGAAATACATAGAGAGTCTCTTACTATGATGATTATCTCCTACTGTAAAACAATCGTTGAGTTCACAATTGAATTGTGTCTACATCATTTACAACAGTTACCAGCAATTCACATGTAGAGCATCATCAACAACAAGTTCTTGAAAGATAAATACAACTTATCCACTGGATGCTATCTTTCCTTTCTGAGGTCATAGAAAAACCAGCCTGTTAAGGCTTTTGAAAAAAAAGGTTGGGGAGCGGTTCCCTTTTTAAAACATGTTACTCTAAATTCGTCAGGGTGCCTGTTTAAAACCTCGGTCACAAATGCCATTACGAGCTGCTACGAACGCCGTACGAACGATTTTCAGACAATGGAAATTCGGGAAGACAATGGAAAAACAGGGAGATTCGTACGAAATTATCGTCCGTACGAACCTTTGTGACCATAGCATAACCCAGATAAAAGGGGTCCGGCCGCACATTTCACCCCCCCTCCCCCCCCCCCCCCCCCCGCTCATCATACGGGCCTGGAGAAATGCCATACAGTGCAAGGAATGGGGAGTCATCCATTATTTCCAGTGGAATATATAGAGTCTATCAGCAGTGCAGAAAGCGATCTCTCCTGATCGGTACTGCTGGAGATAGTGCCACTCTCTCTCAGGCTTCTCAATCTTGTAATCAATGACGAGGGCCTGGATATGCTTCAGCTCATTAGTGTACTTATCAATGCTGACCAAACCTACATCGTGTTTTAACTTCGCTATCAGGATTGTATTCCCTTGAGAAACAGCGGCGTATGGGAAAGAACCTAATTCCGTTAATTCATATTTTACAACACCTTGTTTGTCAATCAATCGTATTGCATCATGAGATCTGATGACCAGGTAATCATTACAACTAGTAATCTGATTAGGATTAAACCCATCACATGGTATCTCCCTGATCGCCTTCCCACCTGCTGGTGAGAATACCTGGATCTTCTTGGCTTTCCTGTAGCTAACATAGATCTGATCATCACTGTCTACAGTGAGGCCGGGAAATCCACCTTCATCTTGACTCAGAGTCTCAAACATTACATTCAACTTTGTGTACTCTAGTGTGTACAGTGTGATATTGTTTGATCGATCGAGTATAACATACCGATCATCAGAGAGGAACCCTACTCCCCGAATTTTAACATGTTTGAGAACTGTCTGCTGGAGCTGACCATTAGCAGAGAAGATCTCCACGCCACCTGTCCAACATCCCACTGCCATCCTACCGTCTGGTGTACTAACCAAGGCAATCATGCTATTCTCAGTAGGCAAAGCGAGGTTCTTAATTGCTACTGCATTTACGATTCTACCGAGAGCTAGCTCGTCCATTCCAACGTTCCTCTTAAAACTGACACCTTTACCTTTCCTGCTCGATTGCCTTGGCTGCTTGTAGTCGGCATCTTCTTGTTTCAAGGCCTCTTGTAAGTCTTGACATATAGTGTCGTGTGCAGCCAAAGCATCCATATCTGACGGTACCTTTGTCCTATTGGTTACCATGTCAGCTACGGTGGTCAAGTGAGTCATGCGCTCCTGAGCCGATTTCTTCATTTCGTCCAGTTCCTTCTCTACTCCTTCGGTCTTACCCTTGACTTCAACAATAAGGAGTTCTTTCCTCTTTGTCAACTGCCGGACTGATTCTTCAAATGCTTTGTTGATATCATCTGTACACTGCTTCTGAACATTGCTCACATGCTCCTTCTGTTCATCAATGAAATCAATGTATTTCTGAAAGCAAGAGCGTTTCTCATCTGCCTTGGATTTGAGGTCCTCGATACTTTTCATATGGCTGCTTTCATAAACAGCTGCCTCGATGACCCCATGTCCTTCCTTTGTATGCTCCATGACAACACACCTGAAGCAGGCAAATCTCCTGCAGTCGGAACAAAAGCACTCCTCATCCTCTTTGGGGTGTTTCCTGCATTTGCGGTATCTACGTACTGACACCTTCCCTGATACGATCTCACTCATGACTAAGACCTCATGACTGATGAAGTCTGGCCACTGAGAGTGTTTGTTGTGGCAAGTGCTACAAAAAAACTTGCAACAGTCTTGACAGTAGACAACGGCTTGGGGCTCGTCCTCGGATTTACAATTTGAGCAAAACTGAAATTGATTCTTCATGTCCTCTATGAGAGACTTCAAAGCTAGATTTGCCGGTAATTTGCTGACATCTTGGTTTGGGACCTGAGTTTCAGCTCTGCATACAGGGCATCGGAGCATCTTGTCGTTACCATGGCATCCCAAGAGGTTGTCCAGACAGGTCTTGCAGTAGGTGTGAGAACAAGACAGGATCTTCGGATCGGTGAAGGTATTCAGACATACAGGACACTCCAGACTCTGAGCAATAACATTCTTTAATGCTTCAGCCATGATTCGAATTCTACAAGAATATGAAATTAAAGGAAAGGAAAAAAACATACCGATTAGCTTTTGAGCCTTGATTCATCTGATCGTATCAAAAGGAGTGTTTATCATTTTCCTCACGCCTTTTCCATACAAAATAAAACACGCACAAAATATGACATTTTGTCATATCTTGATAAAAAAAAAATTCATGTTATTCATCAACTGAATGTAGTCATGACAATTTCCTTTGTCGCTCTTCAGTCAATATACATTATAATGGGGGGAAATGATGATAATTATAATAATAATGATAATGATAATTAATATATCAACGAAAAAAATAATCTTTATAATAATAATGATGCCCTTTTTTATCCACACCTCATCAATACACAAACTGTTCTCCCCGAGGGCCATGCAATCATATTACTATCCCGGCTTTATGTCCATGCTCCAGCCAACCTACCATTATAATGTGCTCAAAAGCATTCAACGGAATTTTCCCTCCCGAATACCCATTGCCGGGCACCTATTCACTATACACCTAAGTTGGGTGGAGACAGTAACAAAACATGTAGAGTACTATCTTGCCAAAGGACACTAGTGCCGTGATGGGACTCGAACCGCGAACCCCGTGATTCACAAACAAGCAACCTACTATACCCACTAGAATCACCTTTTTAAACAACAATACTGAATGTTCGTGTCGGTGGCAGAACCAATTAAAAGCTTTCTTAGACCAGACAACTCGCCACAAAGACAACCCGCCCCAAGACAACCCGCCACAATACCCTGGACATCTCGCCACAATACCCTGGACAACTCGCCTGCCTTTTCGGACAACTCGCCACACTTTTTTCCCCTCATGATTTCTAGATCTAAAATCCCTCGTCTTAGATGAAATTGTCATTTATCATGATTGTCGTGCTTTTATAAACACAGTCATGACAGGAAACATAGAAATTGTGCCAGGCGTACGACTACGAGTTACGATTACGATCGCCGGATATTCTTCTTGATTTTAAGATATAACTGTCATGAATTTTACGAGTTTTCTTAATTGCTTAACGCTAGATCAGGGGCGGATCCAGCCGGCGACAAGAGGGGGGGGGGGGGGGGGCCCAAATCTTGAGAATTTTTTTTAGCGCCGACTCAGCCGGCCGGTGAATAAGCGGGGGGGAGGGGGGGGGGCGGGGGTAAGAGCACATATTTATGTTTTTTGGTACAGTTTTTGAGGAAAAAATCTAGCGCCGACTCAGACGGCCAGTGAATAAGCGGGGGGGGGGGGGGGGAGGGGTGATGGAAAGGAGAACCACTAATTTTGTTGGTGTGGGCGAAAATATATACACTGTCGCTCATAAAGGTGGAATATTTTTGTTTTATTCCAATTTATGGAATTATTTTAAAAATAATTTAAAAATAATAGATTTAGATAATAGTATACATTCTCAGATTTTATTGAATAATAATTTGCCAATGTGTGTTTTGCGTGACTGCTAAAGCATGTGTATGCTACTATGCTTATCAACTAGGGGACCTATGCCCTTAAGTCATAAATGACAGTAATGAGGATTAATGCCCCACAAAAGGGCACTAATATAGCACATCGACACGGTTTTGATCCTGGGGCCTCACAGTTACGAGGCCATTGCTTTGTCACTTAACCATGACTGTACGCAGCGGGGGCTAGGGTAGGGGGCAGTTTCAATAAATTTATAAAAAAACAGAAAATGCAATAAATTTTCAATAATTTATTGCATTTAATCCCGGTGCCTAACATAACAAAAAATTCTGTGTGCCCATGCCTTGAGCCATAATGCATGGCCGTCCAGAGGATTTTTTTATGTTGGGGACCGGGGTAAAATGCAATAAATTGTTGAAAAATTATTGCATTTTCTGTTTTTTAATAAATTTATTGAAACTGCCCCCTACCCTAGCCCCCGCTGCGTACAAAAAAAAATCTGAGATTGTATACTATTATCTATATCTATTATTCTTTGACGGCGATGTTGATGTCATGGGGAACGATGACCTCGATGATATTTACTGTGCTGTTGTCCCTGAACTCCTGAAGACAATGTCTGGCTTCTTGCAGTTATTATTAGTACTTTTTATTATTGTTGTCGTCATCATCATCATTATTATTATTATTATCATTATTATTATTATTATTATTATTATTATTATTATTATTATTATTATTATTATTATTATTATTATTAGTAGTAGTAGTAGTAGTAGTAGTAGTAGTAGTAGTAGTGAAGTAGTAGTAGTAGTAGTAGTAGTAGTGAAGTAGTAGTAGTATTAGTATAGTAGCAGTATAGTAGAGTAGTACTATATTTCAGTGGGGAATATATTTGTTGTCACTGCCAGGATTACCAAAGAGGCCGGGAAGAGCATTCCTGACATCGCAACCAGTTTGGCGCGCCGGAAGCACTTTGGGATTGGGTTGGGTGGGGGTGGGGAATATTCCAGGGGCTCACCCTCCAGGGGCAACGGTAATGCGCAAAAACGTTTTGGGGGCAGAAGAAAAATCTGCATCGCCACCACTCTTACACGTAACAGGTTTTAGGTATGTACTTAGGGTCCGATGGGCATCCATGGGCCCACGTTAGGGCCCTTAGTGGGGTCCAGAGGACAGAGCCCCTGTAAGCTCAGGGGATTTAGGCATTTAATTACGCCAAGATGAGCATATTTTAATACCTCATTTGTGAAACTAGCAGGCCACTCGTTCTTTCTTCCTCTTTCTCTTTAACATACTTTTTCAAAAAGTGCAGGCCCTGACATAAAGGCTTCAAAATAAGCATATTTGTTGATTGCCTGATTGTAATTTTTCCAACAAACGCATAAAAAGGTATAATTTACAAAAAAAATGAGAATAAATCCCTGGAAATCATGTCATTTCAGCAACAATTGTAAATCACTGGTATCGAATTAGAAATAAACCACTTTGTAATTTTATTTGGGGAGCAACTGTCCCCCCCCCCCCCCAATCAGTGTTCAGGGCCTCATGTCTTCTCACCCCTATGATACAACATACACACACGCTTTCCCATCCTCTCACAATAAATTTCCAGGATACATATGCGCGTATCGCTATTATAAAATCCTCCATTGATGAATATAGGGGCATGCGGAATGTTTAGGAAATTTTAATTCCAGTTCACTTTCCTTTTCTTTGAATGGAATATCATTTTAATTTGATTCAATTCAGGTTTTATTATTTTTGTATGTTCTTTTTGGTTACTAAATAGTAATCAATTATACTGCTTTACTGCTGATTTTTTTTTTTTTTTTGGGGGGGGGGGGGGAGGGGGGAGTGGAAATTCGCTTTGACCCCCACCCCCCACACACACACACTTTTTCGTTGGGAGGAGGGCGAGTCCCCTGCCCCCACTTCTGGCGCCTATGATCGCAAGAATGGCTGGATTTCTGAAAAAAGGGGCACCTACAAAGGGACACATCAACAATAATAAAAACCATTTTAGATATTTGTATAAAGGCCTATGCCTTCGTCAAGATTGTGAATACACTACCACGAATGACATCAATATTTGTTTATTTCTTTACGTGGAACAACATGTTGTTTAAGCAACGAAGAATGCCGCCTCTGACGAAACTAACCAAGAAAATCTAGAAATAAACCACATTCCAATTATGTTTATAAAAGCACGAAAATCATGATAAATGACAATTTCATTTCATTTTAGATCTAGAAATCATGAGGGGAAAAAAGTGTGGCGAGTTGTCCGAAAAGGCACCCCACCCTGGACAACTCGCCTGTGGCGAGTTGTCCAGGGTATTGTGGCGAAATGTCCAGGGTATTGTGGCGGGTTGTCTTGGGGCGGGTTGTCTTTGTGGCGAGTTGTCTGGACCCCGCTGTCTCCACATATGACATTTTTGTTGTGGTTGTATTCTAACTGTTTTTCTTTTATGTACACTATGTTTTGTATTTTATATGTTTGATGATGAATGAGATAAATGAAGATCAATCAATATAACCTCTACATGTATCGCAGCTAATCATGCTAGTAGTAGAAATTGTGTAAAAATCTGACGTATACAAGTCATAATAAATAAGGGAGTGTACAAATAGCACATGGTACAAATGACCCCAAATATCCACAGATCTTTTACACATGGAGAAGTTCCACTTTGAGCATCTTAGAATAATAACTGCCAAAGTCCTAGATGTGCTTCATGAAAACCTTTTGTTTGCCCTCTTGAAAAGAATACTTCCACCTGCGTATCTTCAGGGGCGGATCTAGCTTTTTGCTAAGGGGGGGGTTTGACCAAAATAATGACGATGCGGAGCATCGTCAACGAGCCGCGAAGCGGCGAGCCGATTTTTTGGGGGGTGTTTATTTGAACCCCGTAAATGATGTTTTCCTGGCATCTCAATGGAGACCATAAAAAGCAGTGCATGATAACGTCTTTTTAAATCAAGTACAGTTTAATACACAGTTATATCCAGAGTTATCATGTGTTTGGTTAAGTTACCAGATGAGTTGAATATCTTCTCACAATATTTGCACTTGAAAGGGTTTCTCTCTACAGCGTGCGTTCTTTTTTCTTTTTTTTTTTCTTTTTTTTTCCTGTTTTTTTTTTTTTTTTTTTTTTTTGGGCCGCCCAAGGGGGGGGTTTGAACCCCCTAAACCCCCCCCCGTAGATCCGCGCCTGATCTTAGAATGTACCGTTGGTGCATGAATGAATATTGTTACATAACTTTCATGAGCGCATATCCAGTATTCATATCTCTGTGGGTTTTACCTTTTTGGCACAATTGACCTTTATCTGCACCATTTGAAGCCCATGGTTAAAGGAAAACCGTGTAAAACAAAACAAAAATTTAAACATGAGTCTCAGAAAGGTAGTTTTCCGTTACATTGACATGTTAGCACTTTGTCATTGGAAAAATAATCATTACATTATTTCTTCATTAATTTGAAACCAAGTGTCATAATAATATGATGTCATATCAATGTACCATGAGTCGCAATAGCTGCACATGCGCCGAGCGAAATAAACTTGCTTTGGAATCTTATACTATAAGAGTATCAAACGTGTGCTAATTATCTGTCTTGAGTATTCATTTTATGTATCTTTAATTAAGAGTACAAAATACCAATTCGAGGTATATACGAAAATATTGAAAAATGTTACCAAATTTCTCTGACATTTTAATTCACTCACCTCTTTTTCCGTAACTATACGTATCGGCCTATATGAAATCAGTAAACATGTACATGTATCGGGACATGTATACTCCTTGCCTACTCGATGTAGTGGTGCACTGATCATAAGTAGTATGTACATTTTTGTATTGCGTTTGCCGATCTATTTTTGGTACTGGGAATTCCCAGCAACCTTTGACATACAAGCAGAGTGAGGTTTGAATCGTCCTAAAAGTGATCGCCCAATACAAACTCGATCTCATTTGGATTGTTGGAGATGGCGCTAAACATTCTAAACATTTATTATAATTCGATTACTGAGGATCATTTGAGCCTATATGTAGTATGTTGGTTACCAGGTAACAAATAACAATGGACTCAGAAATTGCGTGTTTTTTTTTTTAAAGAATCATTACAACTTAAAAATTGCTATCAATAGCAGATCATTTTTGCTATTCAATGGTGATGTTACTAGGTGTATACCATTGCACCATTGTTACTATATATCATTGCAAAAATCGATTAGATTAGAGGTACTAAATTTACATCAAGGACAAAACATTGCTTTACTCTTTCTTAGAAAACTTGAATTTTTATGGAACATGTTTGTGTTTCTAATCTCTTATAATAAATATTTATATTATTCTGCATCAAAGATGAATTGATATGATAATACCAGCTCACAATTAAGGATCAGTATTAAGCTAAAAATTGATTCGGCCTTAAAATTGATTTTCAAAATCGAAATAAATTATAGTTGATCAAACACCCCCAGGGGAGGATCGCGAGTGTGGGCGATCAAAGTCGTCAGAACCCCCCCCCCCCCCCCGCCCCATTTTTGCTCGTCATTATTTTGTGTCCTGGACCCCCCCTTATTTCAGCCTTATGACATCCAAGTCACATCCCCACACCGAATGATCCCCTCTTTAAAGGATTCACTTCCTTTTTGATACAATCCCGGAGCCGCCTCTAAAAGCCACTGATTTTGATCTGGTAATCCATAATTGCTCCTGAAGCGTCAACGGGAACTTAGTATTCCACCGCCCATGAATTATTCACCAACAGTGAGCTTTGTTTATATAGCCTCATTATTTAGTGGGTGTGTATAATTATGTGTGTGTAATTTTTAACTGGATGTTTACGGACGTATATCAATCACCTATACATGCAATTATTATAACGAGCGAGCTTTAGCGTCACCATCCGAAAATGTGACTCAGTTTCGAACTGAGGTCCATCAGATTCAGTTTGTGGGCGAAGACAGAGAGCTGAGTGTTATACCACTAGACCAACTCACATCTCTCTCTTGGTGTATCCGCGGTGTACTTCTCTTCTCCCTCCGTTCCGTATATTATGTTTGAATGAAGCATTATTGTGGCGATGCTAGTGTTAATACATGGAATCTCTTATCATTATTGTGAGAGACTTCGATGTAGCGCCCGAGGCATTGTCATCTTCATAAGAGAAAGTCGAATTGCTTATCAAAAGGATCATAATTATTCAGACTGATACAAATATAATTGCTGTTTTATATAGGACAACAATACATGTACGTGAATCCTGGAGATTGAATCTTATAATGGAATAGATGATGTGAATATGTGCGATTCATCTCTAGATTATTCGCGACACCAAACAAAGGATTACATTTTTGCTATACAGGAAAGTAAACAATCATTACTCTTCTGTCGAGAATGCTTCATGTACAGTTAATTACGTGAAGTCTCATGTTGTGAACTTTAATTCACGGCATTGCTGAATAGAAGCTTTTTTTTGTGGTGAAAAGCAAGTTTTATCGTGATTTAGCAAATACAATAGAAAAACAAGAGGAATACATTTTAACTTTTACTCAAGATTAAGGATCAGACTGCATCGAGCGATAATCCATGATGCACATTATTCGTGAAAGGAAGGCGTGATCTTTGAAACTTGGTGAAAGTTCTCTTCTTCGTGGTAGTCAAGCAGGAGGATGGGAGGAACGACTGAGGATGAATGTATCTACAGGATCAAGCTTCTCCGTGTTGGCGACTCAAATGAAAGGTTAGTTTAATTTTAATCTCGCTTCTCTTTTCATTCCTACTTCCTTTTCCTTATCCTCTCTATATTTCTCTTTCTCACTTTATTTTGTGTTCTGACATACATGCATTTGATTTATTTTGTTTGATCTTGATGTTGGTATTCTGATTATCCCCGTTTCTATCGATCTATCAATCCATCTATCAATTCATCCACCTATCTCCATCCGTAGGTCAATATTATAGGCCTACTGATATATGGATACATATTATATATATATATGTATAAATATCTATCTATCTATCTATACCTATCTATATCTCTGTCTATCTATCTATCTATCTAAGTATTTATATATCTGTCTATATATCTGTCTATCTATCCAAGTAAATTTAAATATCTATCTATATAATTATCTATATATCGTTCTACATGTTTATATCTATCTATCTATAGCTATCTACATAATCCATCTACCTATCTATCTATTTTTCTACCTATTAATTAATTATATATGTATCTATCTATCTATCTATCTATCTATCTATATTCATCTATCTATTTATGTACACTGAAGTGTTTCGTGCTATCGAAACTGATGATTGCAAGACGACAAACTTTATTAATAAATGTCTTCGTTCAATTATATTCTTTGATTTTATACAGACTGCATATTCATTCAACTTCACGTATGTCTTGCACGGTACATGTAGGTCTATCATATTCTCTTGATATTTACAATTTATTTGTCTGTTTCTCGATTTATCGTCATTTCACAATAACTCCCCCCCCCCCCCCCCCCCTCCCCCCATCCCCTCTCTCCCTCGATCCATGGTTGATTGTGAGTCTTGTCGCTTTCATATATTTTTGTATACAATTTCTATCAGCATTTCCACCCATGCACCAGCAGAATGAAAGCGAAACTTCAGCATAAGAAAATGCCACTTGGTAATATTATTATGATCATGAGAGGATCTTTTTTTTTCCCTGCCATTTTATCTTTATTAAATCTTAAAATTGAGATTTTATACTCCGACGCGGACACGCCCCCTTCACCGGGAATCCCCTCTATAAACAGTTCATTGACCTTCGTTTCGCGTCCACGTACCCATCCGTTTTAATTTTTGTGATAGCCCTGCCTCTGAAACTGCGATGATGGCACAGGAAGACGAACTCGAAGATGAGTGTTGGGTGACCGTGGTTGTCTTTAACCGACATCAGAAGAAATGTCTTCTGGTCAGAGACGAGCAAGAGAAATGTGAGTGGTGGTTGCCTCATGAGAAATTGGCGGTAGATTCGGCGAGTTTCGTCAAAACGGCAGGTGCCTTATTACAGGTAAGATTTACTCAGTCCCAGTCACTGCATTCTGTGTATGAGATTCGATTGATGTTTTCTTCTTCTCTTGCTGTAAAACAGATGTGCACATAGACTCTACTCAATACCATTATAACTAGCTATTATGTAAATGCATCTTATTTTCTTTAAACAATAGGGAGAAGTCAGCCTTTGTATGAGTAATGGAAGGCTCCTATCATGACTCATGTCATGGATTCATTACCATCAACTTATTGTTTAAACAAACTTTTGTCATTTGTTTCCCTTGGCTTTTAAAAGTTTTTGTCTTTTTTTTTATTCTGAGCCCATTGTATGTGATGTAAAAGTTGAGAGACAATAATATGAATTATGATATATATTAAATTAAAATGTTTTCATTCATATTAGACCCTACCATTTGAATTTTTATTTGGCCCTATTTAATTACTCGTACAACGGTGAACAGTATCGACCTCATACCCGAATTAGCACTAAATCATACAATTTTTCACACACATCCTGCACATCACATGTGTAAAACGAATGAGAGAAAAGAAGAGAAATGTACACAATGAATAAGAAGCGGCACTTCGCCAGGATTGACAATAAATTTCCAATTTAAATTTGTTTCAACATTGGCAATTGAATTCAATGATTGTATTTTGCTGCTAGTTATAGTAGGTGTCATCAATTGTCACTAAATTGCTGACTTTGAGTGAGTTCTAATGAGTTTTGCACAGTGTAAATTTGAGAATCATAGATGGTGTCTAAAATTTTGTTTTATTAAAGCCCCTTTACACTAGCTTGCCAGGAGGGATTAGACCTCCCTACGTGATCACTGACAGGTGGTTACCTGATCAAATCCGCTCTCAATTAACATAAGAAAAAGGGGATCATGGGGGACCAACGGGTACCGCTTAGGCATTGTTGGTACATGTACATGTACAGTACAAATGTATAGAGGGTGCAAGTAGCTACGAGTAGTGCAGTCCCACTTTAAACACAAACTATAGCTTGGACTATGCCTTTAATGAGTGAGCTAATTAGGTCAAAGTAAAATAGTTTCCTGTCCAAACCAAAATAAATGGAGGATGCTGGCTTTTTTGTATTCAACAAGTCCAGTCGATGTAAACATAGTGCGATTCAACACCTGGAAAAAAAGGATATTTTAGAGAGCATGCATGGATACTGCATGTATTCTCTGGATGACTTCGATATAGTTCATTATGATCTTTGAGAGATTGCTGGATGCTGGTACTGTGGTAGTGGAAATCTTAAGGATTTACATAATGTTATTGTTTTGTCACAAAGAGAAAGAAGAAAAAAGAAATCCTTTGCATGTCTCAGCTGAAACAGATGCGTTTGGAGACAAGAACTTAGAGATTTCAAAAAAAATAAAATTTGGCATATACTGTGCAATAATTATTATTTTCTGAGTCTATTCAGAAACATACAGCACATCAATATCTTGTTACCTAGATGCAGAGTAAATATTATAATCAAAGTAGGAAAGGTTTTAAGCAGCAATGATTCATGATAATGAATCCATTATAACATCTATCTGAGCCTGCAGGACATGCAACTATCATACAAAGCATTGCAGGCTAAATATGTTAGTGCTCACAGCCTCAATGAGACATGTATCGTTTGATTTATGATCCAATGAAGCTCCAATATCCTTGTTTTTATTTTGATAAATGGGGGTCATTGTAAGATTGGTTCTTGCTGGCAAATGAAGTCTGAGAGACTCTGAGTTTAGATGACTTACTTTCAAGAGCACAAAGAGTATTTAACGCAGTTACCTCTAAGGTATTCATGTACATGTTCATGAGCAATGCTGCAAATACTTAATCGTTGAATGTTACTTGTATTGCATGTTTCTCAATGAAAAAACGCTTCAAATACATTTTCATGTATTTAGAGTCTCAATAAATTGTTGTACTTGTATTTTGTATTTATTAATTCAACCATAAAATAAGATCAAATGAAAAAAATAACAGTATATCAATTTAAAATACCGGTAGTTAATAAAATTATGGTTCAGAACACCGAAAAGCAAAATGCTTGTAACATGGTATTCCGGAAGGAGAAAAAGTGAAAAACATTTAAACATTGAAAATATTTAAACAAGACTACATCACACACAGACACACAAACGCACACACGTTTATGGCGTCAACCGTGGACCAAGTTTAGTACTTGTGTGTGTGTGCGTAGGTAATTGCCAGCCTCCGCGGACCACTCCATAGAAAACTACGTACCTGCTATGGGATGATAGCAGGTAGCGCGCCTTTCCCGCGCAGTCATCGAAGGGGGCGCTGTGACATTTCGCGATACACATAGGACTGATCCACTCGATGTTGCCTACACGCTGTGACATCTAATATTCAAACGCCCTCTACGTCGTAAATTTGATACGGCGGAACCGGTATCGCAACCGTGGACGGTCCCCCATTGCAGGTACGTCCGCGGTTTGAAGTAGTTTTCTATGGAGTGGTCCGCGGTTGATGGCGTTTACCTACGCACCCTCACAGATACACGCACACACACATGCCTGGGACTTCAATTCTTAAACATAAAATAGGGGGTCGGGGGTGTCACATAATATACATTATTTATCAAATAATTACATGACTGTGGTTTGCCAATCATTTGATAAGGATCTACAAGTGATTAGTATCATTGCTTTTGAACTGGCATTTCCCCCACAGTCTTCAATTACTATTTTTTGTCTGAATCTTCCCCATCTCGTTCAGGACCTACCGGTGCAGGCAACATTGGAAAGTGTGTTGAAGGTCACCTTCTCGGTTGTGAATAAACCAGACTTTCAGAGGGAACTCAGAAAGAAGAGGATCTTTGTTATCAGTCTTCTTGCTTCAGTTGAAAGCACAGATGATGCACAAGGTAGGATTACTGATTCTGTTCTAGGCTTCTACCATACCCCTGCCTCCCCCCCAGTTACAAGTATTGAGAATAGAAAACACATTTTAATGAAACTTGAAGAAATTAGCATGCATAATTTGTTTCCATGTGCAAATATTGTTTTCTTTCTTCCCATTATGGCCAGATTGTCATTGAATGGATTGCTTAGCGAATTAGTTGATTCTTGTATCCAGTAGAGTAGGATTGGCTCTGCTATGTGAATTATTCAATTTTCATTATTATTGTCTTCATTATTGTTATTATTATTATTACTACTATTGTTGTTTTTGTTGTTGTTGTTATTATTGTTATTGTTCTCTTCTTCTTATGATGATTATTACCATTATTACTATCATTGTCATTATCATTATTATTATTTAATAATGTTATTAACCATTCATTATTATTATTGCAGCTGTCCCACAGTCCCCCACCAATGATGAAAAGCGTGCACAGAAGTGGGCGACCTTAGAGGAAGTGAAAAGCCTCGCATCGACTGGTGACCTCAGGGGAAGGGAACCTTTGGAACTCATGGAAGTCATAGAGAAAGGTGAGAAGGTCCCTCAGATAGGATGTAAAAATGATGCAAGTAATATTCATTGTGCCAGGGCTTGAATAAAACGGGGGTCTTGTGCACAAGGCCCCCGACTTTTGTCTGGACCCTCCCGCTCCCAAATTTGTTAAATTCAAACAGGGGCATATATGCAAAGTGACCCTCAGAATGCCAGTCAGAACCATAGTGAACAAATAATGCGGAGTCTTGATTAAGCTTTTATAAGTTACATGTATTTCATTTCAAAAGTCAGTTTTAATGGTTGTTATGTACATGTAAGTTGCATACATGTGTACACAAAACCATAGAATATTTACAATATTTGACCTTATAGGTATGCCTGAAATTGTAATACATACATGCATTAGTCTACCGTTAGTCCATATTATTGATAGATGTATGTTTACAAGTGTGTCTTTTAATGCAAATACCTTTACCTCATTTAAATGTAATAATGATTAGATTCTGTCTTTTGCAGAATATGATATAAAAAACTTATTTGCAATTTAAGGTGCATTTTGGGGTCTACAACAAAAAAGGGGGGGGGGCACAGGAAATAATTAGGGGGACTTGATTTTGTTTTGTTTTCAAGATATGCCACATGGACTGTCAAAAAGGGAGTGTGGATGGGAGGCGGGGAGGGGGGGGGGGGCGTATGCCCTTGTGATGCCTTATTTCTGCCACTGGTTAAAGAACATTAATTCAGATCTTTATGTATAAATTACAGTAATCCAGTACGGTGTTTAGTCATAATTAAAGCCATGTCATGGACCAGCCTTGAAGAAATATGATTTAACTTTGCAAAATTCTTTTACTTCCTCTTTATTTCAGGAATGGAATATCCACTGTCATTGCTCAAGGAAAGGAGCTTACTTCAACTCTCTAATGATAAAGAGAGTGGTAATCATCATCATTCAGGGACAATGTCTGCATTCAAGCAGATGTTAGAAGCTGTCAAGTTTGGCCCAGAAGGTGAGTCTAACCAGTCTCATGTTGATCAGCTTTCAAGAATATCCAGCACTGTTAAATAAAGAAAGAAACAAAAGAAACATACAAACAAATCAAGTTTCAGCAATGTTTATTAATTGGCTAGTAAAGGAATTTCTTGTTTTACATTTCTTATCTTACTAAAGATAATATTGAATACTGGTAATGGTTGAATGAGAAATCTAACAAAATCAAATAAAACTATCATCACTTAATATGTAGTTTTGAAAGATAGTGTGTAGCTGCTGAGTTTGGTGAAATGATCATGAAATGTTAGAACTCGGTCCGAGCCACGCCTAAGTAATGGCGCTTTTTAGGCTATGCGGTTTTCAGCAAGTATTTGCTATTTTGTTTATATTTGTCCTGTCTAAATATTACCATGTGAAACAGAATTTTGTACACTATGACAATTCACAGTAATTAATTGAAAATTGTGACTACCGGTACTGAATTTACCCAAATGTATGCACCATTGAACAAGTTGTAAATTAGATATGATACGTGTATGTCCCTCGTTGAAAACTAGAATAGAAAACACTTTAATTTTGGTGCCTACTGTCTAGACAAGCCTGTAGATTGCCCCAAAGCTAATTTAATATTGTAGAGGGTCGGTGCAATAAAGCATTAAGCCACTGCCCTCCTCTTTCATGAAAATTAATCTATTATAGCACTGATGGTCTGATACTGTATGTACTTGTAGAGGTTCTGTGGTCTGGTGGATGAGTCCCTGGACCATAGATCACAAGGTTCAGGATTCAATCCCTGCTGTTGCACTAACTTCCTTTGGCAAGTCATTATCCTTATGTGCATCCCTCCACCCTGGTGTAGCAAGTGGGGATTCAATCCCTGCCATGTCACTAACATACTTTGGCAAGGCATGAATCTTCATGTGCCACACTATAGACCTGGGTGTAGTAAGTGGGGATTCGATCCCTGCCATGTCTTTGGCAAGGCATTAATATGTATTTGGTTTAGATAGATGTAGAAAAATGAGAGAAACTGCTCCGTGAAAGTTTGAGCAAAATCCAATAAGAATAAGAAGGTTATGAATTTTTGTAATTGTACATTTGTATTCTATCAATCACAAATTGGCAATGTTGTAATATATCTTGCAAGTTCCTCTCCCATTTATGCTGGACAGAAATTTTATGAACTTTCATCTTCTTCGTTATTGATGATGGAATATATTGGTTTCATACAGGGGTTGTATAGAAACATATTTGCACTATCTACAGTATATTTAGGGTGCGTGTATGACTGAAAAATATTCTTAAGGGAAATATAATGGGAGTTAACCTTGCAAGATACGTCACAGAGTTGCCAATTTGTGTTTGTTTAATTGCAAATTCAAAAATTCATAACTTTCTTATTTCTAATCGAGTTTTACTCAAATTTTTACTGACCTTTTCCTCTAATTTTGTTGCTTCTAATATTGAAACCAACTTAATATCAGGGTAGACTTCCCTTTTAACAGTGAATACTTCAAGTTCAAGTCGATTCAATTCAAGTCAATGTGATTCAGTTCAATCCTATTCAATTCCGTTCAATTCAATAATCCTAACTTTCATTATGTGTGTTTTTCTTGAAAAGGAACCTTGTGGGTTAGAGCTGTATTGCACCAATTCCCTTTAATTAACTACCGGCAGGCCCTACTCTAAAGTTAATTACCCACTACATGTGTCAATAGCTGCTCCTGGATTAAAATGCTATTAATACTCATTCACATGTGAGGCTGTGAACTGCCTTGAAGTTCTTCGGCACAAAAAAATGAAATGACATCAAACAATATTTAGTTATTTATATTTCTCTTTAAGTGAGTACTCTCATGGCTCGTCCATAATATGAAGAAATAAACTGCATTTTTTGGGGGTTGTTGTATAACGTGTTAAATGAATAGCAGCCAAATACGACAATAATCTTGCGTATTCACTGAACTTTGTGAGATACAGACATGAGATGTGTATTACACTTATATCATTATGATTTTTTTTTTGATCGAATACAAAAAATGCTGTAGTTTACCACCTCATATGAACAAGGCTTTAGGGGCGTTTGAAATTTCGGATGGCATTTCCAAAAATCAAACTCCAGAGGTGGATTTTAAGATGTCATTTTTTGTTATGTCTTTGCCGGTAGTTGCTTTAATAGCAAATACTGATGAAACGCCAGAATGTGAGAAAAATGAATGATTTGTGCTTGCAGTGTGAATGCAGCTTTTGTGTGAACAATGCATTATCGTTGTGTTTGAATATTAGGCTTCACACAAGGTCTGTTTGTTATGTTGTTATGGCGATCAATGTCAACAATTTACAATTTTCATCATGAATTTCCTTCATAGTTGATAGATTTCACAATTGATTAGCTTCCTGTATTAGTTTTGGTTTCAGCTGACTAAATTGTAATTGTGTTTTTCAGACATCAGTTATTATGTTTGGACTGAGCTTGTATTTGAGAGAGAGAGAGAGATGGTATAATTCTAATGGCAACCGCTCATGTACAAAGAGAAAGAAAGAAAAAAAGAGTCGTTCCCTCATTTAATTTTATTTTTTTTGGGGGGGGGGGAGTGGGAAGGGGACAGATGGGCAAGAGAAGGAGAAAGAAAGAGAGAGAGAGAGGCAGAGAGACGGAGAGAGAGAGAGATAGAGAGAGAGAGAGGGGAGAGGACAAGAGAGAGAGACAGAGATAAGTGACGGTCGGCTACATAATTATAGTCTCTTCTGCAAAGGGGGAGGGGGGGGCAAGGACATTTTTATAGAAAAATTGTCTTTGTGTCACTCTTGTCTGTCTCTCCGTGTTTTCTGCTTGTGTAACAAGAGAAGTACAGTGTCTTCTCTGGTCTAATTCTAATGAGAACTGCTCATGTACAAAGAGAAAGAAAAAGAAGCAGTAGGAACCAAAAAAGAGTGGTTCCCTTTTAAAAGAAATTGACTGAAAGGCTACCAGTCCCAAAAAGACCGGTTCAAGCATTTGACCAAAAATATCCACATATCTTTTGAAAATTGAAAAGTATACCACTTGGTTTTCATTTTAGAAGAGAAGAAAGTCACTCATGAAGTGATAGAAATGCTTCATGAGTCTTGTTTACCATTTTACTTCCACCTGTGTAGTGTACAGGTGTACATGAATGCTCTTGTTCTTGTAATGTATCAACGAGTGATGATCAAACCTTCATGGCTACATAACATACATGTTTTGTGTGCTTTAACTCTTTATATAGGTGTTACTGTGTTATTTTTTGTGGTCGAATAGCGATGGTATATGGATATGAAACTTAGAATGTTAGAAGAATGTACTTGAGGAGACCAGAAAGAGCCATGGTACATAATAATAATAATAATAATATTCTGCTTTTAGATAGCACTTAATACATCAACAATGTCTCTACATGTAAGCCCTTTACAATTACCCCGGTCATCGGATTCAGGCTTGCCCGCACACAATGTATGCACATTCTCCACTCCCTGGGGAGCATTCCAGCCAGGAATCATTTAACAAATGCTATTAAACAATACTGAGCAAACTACATTAACTTTTGCGACTTACCGGGTAGGCTACCCCTTGGTACCCCTTGGCAAATGTAGATTAACGTCTTGCCACAGGATGTTAGTGTCGGGCTGGGACTTGAACCCCGTACCTCATGATCTGTAGTCGGGTGAATTGTCTACTAGACCACAACACCTCAGAATATGTGTGAATGTGAAACTGTCCGATAGAAATTAAGAAAAACTAGGGAAGAGAGCCCTTGGTAAGGTTGGGTCTACGAAAGGTTGGGAAACGGGGGTGTAAGAGAAGAGGATAGAGGTGGATAGTCATGTGTTGGAAAGGGAAGATGATAAACCTGTGTAAAGAGCTTGGGATCTGGAAAGGGATGGCATTTAAAGAGGGTAAGGAAGACCAAATATTTCATTGAAGAGATGGTGAAGAAAGAAAGCAATGAGGTTGGTCTAAATGAGGAGGATGCTCAGGATCGACAAAGATAGTGGAGGGTGTGAGTATCGCGAAAGTCGGTAACTCCTCGTAAGAGGGTAAATGCTGACTTTGATAAAGGCTGATCAATGATGATTATGACAATGCCACACAATTAATCTCCCTGTGTGACTTTGTATTGATCATGGGATAGATACATGTACATGTACTGTATTTACCAAAGGCATCAACATGATTTGATTGTTCCCAGCTAGTTCAAGATTAATCTATACCGTTGTTAAAAGGGTTAACATACTGTAGAACTAAGCTAGACCAGAAATAGGTAATCTTGCATTTAAAGCCTTTGTGTCTGACAAAGTGATCCTTCCGTTAATAGATGCCCACTGTTTTGTGTAAAATTGCACATGTGGCAAATGAGCGATTGTGCAGAGAGGCAAGAGGGCAATCGAAGTGTTAATATCTGCAGTTTGTATCTATGAAGTGGCTTAAAATTGTGATGATGTTTCTAGTAAAAGTTATATGATTCTTACTCTAGAAATCATCATTAATTTTACTTCTCCTTTCTACTCAATCACATGTTGTAGAACAGAGCTACCTCCTAGCTGTGTACTGTGAGCGGTGTTCCCCTTGTCAAACTATGAGCCAAGCAGTCTTTGCAGAGTATATGTGTGAGAAGGGACTCCCACCAGTCTCAGGTCCAAATCTATTCAGGTAAGAGTAATGTATTGTTGATTTTCCAATGATAATGATAATATTCGGTTCTTGTATAGCACATAATACATTATATGCACTTCCAAAGAGCTTTGGAAATTATTACCCTAGCTTTAACTCCGGCAGCCGTTATCAGAGCACAGTGCATTTCAAGGATCCTACCAGGTACCCATTTACCTCACCTGTGTTAAGTGTGGCAAATGTAGATTAATGGATCCAATGGGGGGGGGGGGGGGGGGGACAAGGGGCACATTCAAAACTCAACCTGCCACATCTATAATTAAAGGAAACCTCACCGCATGGAATAATATACAAATAATGAATGGTTATGAGTTCAATAGTGCAAATATTTTCATGAGTTTAAAGATTAACATTCTATCTAACGAGGCGTCAGCCGAGTTGAATAGAATTATTGTTAATCTTTCAACGAATGAAAATATTCGCACCATTGAACGAATGAAAAACATTCATTATTTGTTTTATACAACATCGAAGAAGATCTAATAGAACGTAATCAACAAATTATGCTTTACTCCTTATATTAAAGATAAATTAAAGTTGGAGTTAAGCCTCCTCGATCACATTCAGATTGCCTTCGCGTCAGATACACGCAGGGATACCTGCGCGCACAGCTGAGAGGTACGCAGTCTGCATATAACCAAAAATGCATGGCGCATATAACCAAAAATGCACGACCGTGCAATATAACATATACCGGTAATGAATATCATGTGACCAACAATCCTCCAATCAAATGACAAGGATCCACGTAGGTGTTGTATAATTTCAGTTATTCTGAAAGGTATATTCTTGCCCAGTTATCTACAAGATTTCCCACCAAAGTGTATGCAAGAGGTATAAAGCAAAATATTTCTTAGCACCACATGGGCATTGCCATTTCCTTGATGACGTTACATACTATGCGAAGTCGTTTATCAAGTAAATGTATTCAAATTTATGGATGCTTTCTTCCCATTATCAAGAAAATGGCTTCGGCCATGTCAAGGGAAAAGGCATTACATGTAGGTCAAGCCAAAAATATCTTAATTTATATGTCTTTTGTAAACTTTCTTATTAAAGGATTATTGTGCATCAGTGTGCAGGAATAAATGTCATCTTTCAGCATACACTGTACCTACACCTATTCTTTTGAATGAGGTATCCTTTAATTACATGTAGAGAATTTTTAAAATATGTGCTTATTGTCTGTTCCCCTTTTTGTGACTCTGTTTGCGTCATATTAGCTACCGGTTTCCTTATAGCCGAGTGCATTTTCTCACAACTTGTCACTCAAAATATATCTCCTTCTGGCGTAAATGTTGAAATTGCTTGTTAGATATTAAAAATAGAGAATTGTATTGGTTTGGTCCAAGGTAAAACAAATCATTGAACATGCAGCTAAACAGCTGAAGTTGTTCAATTTACAGAGTAAAAAGGACATGACTTAAAAATACATTGATAACACATTAAAATACTGAAAACTGGATGGGTATTGCGTGTATATGACATGCGATTTACAAATTTCTTTGATAATATAACATTGCCATTTGTTATGAGTAAAACAGAAATTTGAGAATTAATGATTTACAGATTTATTGCAACAATAACGGAGTGGGTAGCCCACAATACTGATACAGAGATGCCAACTAGTACGGATTTCCCGTAATTGGTACGGAAATTAACAACCATTACGGCAGTACGGAATGTTGTCTAAAAATTACGTTTTTTTTTTTTTTTTTTTTTTTTTTTTTTTTTTTTTTTTTTTTTTGCGCATAGGGATCTATCGTAGCAAGTGCTGTACAGTATGGTGGCCATCCAGCACTCGCTGCATGAGAAAGATGGAAAATTATCAAGTTCTCTTAATAGAAGCCAATTTTTCATTGAAAACTTATGTGTTGTGATGAACTGAAAATCAATATTTAGCAACTTTGTGGGAGTAAAATCACAACAAATTTCAGATAATCATGCGCACATGCGTCCGCTTGCCATTCTTTTAAGATTCATGGCGGCGCATAGGAAATTACTGATTTATTCCCCAAATTACTGATTTTGAGCCTTATGGTTACTGATTTGTGCTCTGAAAGGTTGGCATCCCTGCTGATAGAGATATTGATCTCTTAGCCATATAAGATATGAAGGTTCCTAGTTTGATACAAATGACGAAGAAAAGTGGGTTAAAAGACAGAAATAATAAAAGAGAAAAGTACTGTAAATTCACATTACTCATATATATGTCTGGATCAATTAAAAATACATATAGTTAATAAAGTAAAAAATGAATGCCCTTGGGTAATGGAAGAAAGTAGACCAAATATTGAATGTTTCATCATCAATTTTTGAGTGTTCAGTAAAAATATTCCACTGAGAAAGTCTTTCAGTGAGTTCAAAAGCACACATGCATTCATGTGGACATAAAATGAATCACCATGGAAACCAATAAAAGGTATGTAATAAAGAAACCCAGACATAAAATATAAACCAGTCTTAAAGCATGCATGCATATCACAATCGAGGAGGAACGTGGGATTGAAAAATAATATAACAAAAGAAATTTCTTGCTTTGCCTGTATTTGTACATTCACATAATGCCCTTTCCAATAAAAGGAGTGCCGAGATAATGCTTGAATAAACATGCATGTACGTGGGTACACTTCAAGCCAAGAATTATCACACAGCAGATGAAACCACCTCGATGATACACTTTAGTTTTCATCTAAAGAGGAGGGAGCATTGAGTGAAAGTGCAAATACGGATACCATGGCAACGTGTTGTATCATGACTTGGATTCTGAAGGATAAATATTATATTTTTTTCCCCCTCAGTCACCTTTGCTTACTGTCTGACTATTTTCACTAGAAAAGTGATGTGGATATTGTAATGCAACAAATGGTATCATTTCATATGAAACTTACACACTAAAACCTGTATATAATGACCGCTCAAGGGAGACAAGGAGAGTGGTCTTTATAGGCAGGTGGTCTCTATGTATAGGTTTCTTTAGAAATCTTTCAATAAAAAACATTTTACATGGGAAACAGTTAATGCGGTCTTGGTTGCTAAAGCAGAATTATTACATTACTTGTTAAAAAATTCCATGGTTAAATACCCAAAGAGTGAAACCTTCTTCAGTAACAACCTGTATAGAAAGACTACCTGCTCATAAAGACATACTTTTTAGCTTTTAGTGCTGGGATTATCAAGTGCATATTATTTTTTCGGATAGATGTCTTTCTTACTTCATTTAATATCATAGTTTGCCTTTTTAAAGACATTTTAATGCCTAAATTACCCTCCTTTTCACCGGAGAGGCGCCTGCAATGACGTCAAATGCGTCATCACCGAAACTGGGCTTTTTTCTGAGCGTTCTGAGTCATCATTTTTAAGGCTAGATTCCAGAATTATTGATGATTTCTAAGAAAAATCATTGTCATGTTCGGAATCTCCGTCAAAATTATTCTACATGTCTTTTTTTCATTTCTTAGCCCGTTTTGGTTAGAGTGGCCCTTTAAAAGGCAATCTAACCTTTGTAATAATTTCATCTGTATGAAAGCATGCAGATAAATAAGAGAAACATAATGACAAATTAACTATGACTGTTAGAATTAGTTTGAAATAGATGATTACTTACTGTCTATGCAAAAGCAAAGTGCCAATTTGGTCACCAGATTTTGATGTATTCAATCCAACCTTTGTAATAATTTCATCTGTATGAAAGCATGCAGATAAATAAGAGAAACATAATGACAAATTAACTATGACTGTTTGAATTAGTTTGAAATAGAGATTACTAACTGTATATATGCAAACCGCAAATTGCCAATTTGGTCACTAGCTTGTGATGTATTCAAGGACAACTTTTCCCCCTTTGTGTGTAGAGACTAGATAATAAATTTGCCTTCTCCATAGGGGCACTAATCAAAATATATTGTGGGTAGCATAATATTGAAGGTTCTGTATAAAGCAATAACACTCCTGTGTCATACAATTTGAATTTTTTTGTTAGTCATTTTGTGTTTGAAACAATTGGGAAAGTTGTCTGGCACCTCATCATGCACAATGACACTGCCAATTCAAGGAGGGGGGGGGGGGGTAGGAGAGGGGAGCAAGATAGTATTAGAAAGATTCAATTTTCTATTCTCATTTCTTAATGGATGGAAGAAGTTGATCAATGTGACATGACAGAATTGCCCTTTATTATGCATACAGTCAGGATGTGTAATGTCCTTGTAATATTTTGACAAGACACTTTGCTTTCTCTCCTCTTTATGATGAGAAAGATGCTGCATTAATCTCTGTCACTCTCTGAAAGTTATGATGGTGAAAAAAAAATTTATGGTTTTTTGACTTGCACAAAAGGTACCATTTTATTAAATATTTATTGAATATATATTATGCAAGAAGAAAAAACATGTACATTTAAATGGCTCATTCACTTGTCATGAAATATTCATTTACGTTGAAAGTTTTAAAAAGCTCATAACCTAATTTTCATAGTGTCTTGTTGTAGGATAGCTGCAATGCAATCACTTTAATAGGGATTGAATTGAATTGAACTGGTGAATGACGTGCTATCTTGATTGTAACTCTAACAGTTTACCAAAATTTTCATTTGGATGTACCAAATGCGAACTCAATTCACATACAACACCAACTACATTAAGTCTTTTGCGTTCCAAAGGCATCTTTATGTGACATTCTATTACACTATTAAGCTACCTCAGACAGTTTACTATGTCATGTCCAAATGTAGCTCATAATAGGTCTATAAGTTAATTATTCATTGTAATCAGGATTAGATTGGTGAACCATTTTTTGGTCTCTAGGGCTTTTGATTCCAGGACACAGAGTTTACCTATTTCCCAAAGACTTTATAAATCAACAGTCCCATGACCCTGCAACCAACGGCAATTGTCTTTTTAAATGCAGTTTTCTCTGTCATTTTAGAACAGGGCTTATATGGTCTCCTTATTAATTACTCATTGTAATCAGGATTAAATTTTAAACAATCTGTAACAAACTTGCACCCATTAAATTTACTTGTGTTAAGAATAAATATAACCCATGGATAACATCAGGCATTGTAGCCAGTATGGACAAAAGAGATTATCTTTTAATAAACGTAAAGCTAAATGTGACGTTTCCTTCAATGAATTCCGTAAACAAAGGTTTACTGAGTGATGTTCGCAAGGCAAAGACTGATTATTTTTAAAGGGTTTCAATTAAATTTAAAAATAACCCCAAAAAACTCTGGAGTGAACTCCATCGAGCCACCGGTCATTCAAAATATGAAAACAATGCTCATAATGACTTAAGTTCTGATGAACTGAATGATTTTTTCATTAATATTGGCCAAAAGATCACAAACTCCTTTCTTCAGGAATCATTATGCTGGAGAAATCCAAAGTAAATTTAATGAATTTAAATTCATTGAAATTTTGGAAGATCATGTTTTGAAACTGTTAAGAAAACTACCAACAAAAAGCAATTTAGATTAGATATTGACAGCAAATAACTAAATATTGCTGCACCATCTTTATCAAAAAAACTAACCCCTATTTTCAACTACCGGTACTTATTAAAGAATGGATTTGTTTTTACCGACTGGAAATATGCGTGTGTCACTCCTATCTATCAATTGTTTCTTTCTTATACTGTATAAATATGATAAATAGATACATAAATGAATTGGTGAACAATTTCTTGGTTTCTAGGGCTTTTGATTCAAAGAGGCAAGGTTACCTTGATCCTGAAGACTTCATCAACGGCCTCGCGGCCATGCAACCCTCTGCACCTCATGGAGGCCTTCCTGCAGAGCTGCGATGTCGGTACATCTTCAGATACTATGACCAAAACAAGCATGGCAAGATGGAGTTTACAGGATTCAAGTAAGATTTTATCTCTCCTCTCTCTGCCTCTTTCTTAGCCCTCTCTCCTTTTCTAGCTGTCTCACTCTTTTTCTCTGGCTATCTCCCTTGCTCTCTCTCTCTCCCTCTCTCCCTCACTCCATCCCTCTCCCACTTTATTCTTCTCTTTCTATCATTCTCTATTTTTAAGAATATTTCTAATTATTATTATAATTAAGCTTTTAAGTTGTTGATTTTTGTTGTTGATGTCTTTATTTTATGAAAGTTTTTGTAATTATCTATCAAGCTCATAATCTTATGATTTTAAAGTTTAGCTCTTCAATTTATGATAAACAGTTACACATTATTTTATGAGCAGATTTTTATAATATGATTATTAACTATATTACTTTGTGATGGTAGAGTAGATTCAAAGGTCTCATGCATGATATGATATTGAAATTTGAAAATTAAAAATATTATTTATTTAGAGCCAGAAGAGTGCAAATTCAATAAAAGTAATCAGAAATTTCAATTATCAGTGTCCTTTTGATTCCAAACAGATGATATACATTATATGAATTCATCTTTATATCAAAGGCATACGATAAACACAAGCCAATAATTTACAAAATAAGTAAATTGTGCGATTGGAATTCTTCATGAATCTATTGAAAGCTTAATTATTTTAATTTTTGCAGGCCAAAAAAATGAAAAGGTTAAATTCCAACGACATTTGAAAGATAATACTAATTTAGAATTTCCCTAAAAAGGTGGGGCTTGAAAATGTCTTCAAGTCAGAAAATAACGACTATAAGTTGTCAAATCAACCTTGGAGCTATAGAGCCAATAAGTAATAGTCTTGATTTTCAGACCATTGTACCGAATGGTCATACGTGTTATGCTGCGCAATGATTCAATCAGTTTAATTTTGGGCATCACAAGAAGTGGGTTATTGATGTAGACAAATGCTCATGAACCCTTTGCAGCTCATTTTATGTATGTTATTACCAAAGAGGAAAAAAAGCCAGTCAGTCACTCAATAGTGTTTGACAGTGAAGTCTAGCAAGTAAACAGGTTTCCTTGCATAATTTGAATATTAGGACACTGCTAACGTTTACATTTCACAGATAGGACATACATGACATATTCATAATTCCTGCAAAGTTCTACAGAATTTGAGGTTGGCTGCAAAAGGGACATGGTAGTACCTTTAAGAATGGTTTCTCAGACACCATATTTTCATCATATGCCAGTGTTGTGTCATGACATTTTGTAAGCTTCCAAGATCAATACTGCTTCCTTTCAATGTGAAGTCGCCTGCATGCAGTTACAATAGCTTGCAAGAATGCGTGTCAATTTGCACGCCGTCGGTCAGAAAATTCGGTATGATTTGATTAAACGGAGAAAATCCAAATGCCAAGAGAATGGATGTGAGAAGGAGACCGGAGAAGGATATATTAATAGAAATTTATTAAGGGATTGCTGTTGAGGTATTGCATCTCTTGATACTTGATTCATTTTGTGCTTTCTATATATACATGGTTGCTACTTTGTAAGAGTTGCATGCAATGTGTCTTGTGCAGATTCATGGAACTATCAATTAATCCACAATGTATCAATTACTACACTGTTTTAATTTTAATCATTCCCTCACAATTTCTATTTGCTAGTTCTCTCTTTTTTTTCATTCTCTAGCTCTCTTTTTTTCATTCTCTCTCTCTCTCTCTCTCTCTCTTTATCTTTCGATCTCTGTCTCCCCTCTCCCCATGTTCTCTTTTCTGTCTCTGTCCTTCTGTCTTTCTCTCTCTCTCTCTCTCTCTAGTAAATAGATTACACCCACCGTATATATCTTTTCATCTCTTTTATACAAGATTTCTTCTCTCTCCCACACAACAAACAAGAACAAAAACATGCAGTCCCTCTCACTCTGTCCGTCTGTCTGTCTGTCTCTGTCTCTCTCTCTCTCTCTCTCTCTCTCTCCCATGCACACAGTAGTTTCATTCTGTATCTTTCTTTCTCTATCTACATTGTACATGTATACACTATCTCTCTCTCTCTATTTGTTGTGTGTCTTTTTTGTTCTCTCTCTCTCTCTCCCCTCCCCTCTCTCTCTCTCTCTCTTTCTCTGTCTCTCACTGCCTCTCTCTTTCTCTCTCCTCTCTATCTGTTTCTCTGTTGCTCTTTTTGCCTCTCATACATAATATATATAGACCTGCCTACAGACACACCAACATTCCCTCTGTCACATGTGTCTTATTTGTGTTGAAACCTTGTGATGAAATTGCCACTTGGTATATTACATTGCATACCTTAATTAAGAAATTTAATTTATATTTCACACTCACTTGTTCCAGATCATAAAATACTAATTGAATAGTTAAATAAAAGAACACATTGTCCCATCAGAGCCAGAAGAGTGTTATCTGTTGTGTCAAAGTATGACTTAATGCCCTTTGGATCTAAACAGATAATATTGTTATTTTTATAAAAATACTTTTCTAAAATATTAAGTAAACAACAAATGTTTATGTAATCTATATTGATTCAACTCATTAAAATCATATATAGGTACAAGGTTACTAAGTACACACCCCTGGTTAATAACCTGAGACGCTCAGGTTATAAATGTACACTATGGTGCGTAGAAATTGGATCAAGGGGATACATTTCCGAAGAAAATAGAGCAGCATTAAAAGGAATGTTAAAACTGATAATGGTATCAAAACAAATTAAGCATGTCTGTTAGACGCTTAGCCGACTAGCCTTAGTTACATCTTATGGAATCTACAAGCTCAGAAATGAACCACAGTGGACTGATACGGGGTACGGTACATGTCCGTCCCTGACTCTCAGGTGCTTAAATAGTCACCCCCTCCCCTGAACATGTTGAAGAACCCATCCTATTTAAGAGGGTCATTGCATTTTGTATACAATTAATCTTACAAGGAGGAATAACAGTGCATGTACGAAGAAGATGATCTTTCATTAATTTATTTTTCTTCAAAATATGTAGAACTATAATACGTCAATGCTCGAATTATGTTTACAACGATGCAATACCTGTTATGAACTTATATCATGCAATTCTACTATGAACAAATCTAAAAATGTGTATATTTAAGAAACCATTTAGTATTTAAATACTCCATGTATATCATTCTACGTTCGGTGTAAATAATATTTATCCGAGTATATAGTAAAAACAATTAAGCCACAAAATGATGGTATAATAATCAAGACCCACATTCGTAAAACAAACTAGTATTAGTATCAAAATCATGGTAATAAAATACATGCCAGAGAAACTATTACATTGTCGCAAAATCAAGCATAATGCACTTATTCATGGCTACATTTCTATCATTTATACTGGTATTTAAGATCGCAAAAGATAGAATCGGATTGCCTATTACCGTTGAGGAATCTCAACTTCGTATTTCTCTTTCCATTATTTTGTTAACCATTTTCTATATATGCTTTATATGTTTCCTATGTTGTACATGTTGTACTTGTCTTGTATACCCTGCCAGTGACACAGTTGTGTATTGTATACTACATTGTGTCATGGACCTGGGTTCAAACGTTTACTTCTTTGTTTATTATGCTGAATAAAGATGAAACATAATCTGTTTAATTTCATAAGAATACATGTATTTCTTATCATTACACTCTCTTGACTAGTGGTAGAATCTTGTCTTTATTTTTCATTGTAGTAATTTCACGTCTCAAGCGATGAAAAGTTGCATGCTTTCATACTACCGTTTCCTAACCAATGAAAGATGGCTTGACTTCCAGTGTAGTAAACATGCATTTCAAATGGATTATAATTTTTCTTGAGCTGTCACTAAAGTCCTGTTCCCACTGCTGCATTTATTTTTAATATTAATAACATTTCACTTTTACATAGCGCTTAATACATTGACAATGTCTCTAAGCACTTTACAGATATATCATTACCAGCACATAATGTATGCACATTCTCCACTCCATGGGGAGCATTCCAGCCAGGCGCCATTTTGTAGATGCTCACAATGCTAAGCAAACTACATTAACATTCGCATCCTACCGGGTTCCCATTTAACACCTGGGTGGAGAGTGGCAAATGTAGATTAACGTCTTGCCAAAGGACGTTAGTGCCAGGCTTGGGTATGAACCCTGGACCTTGTGGTCTGCAGTCGGGTGACTTATCCACTAGACCACAACACCTGTATGAATGAATGAATAGCAAGTGGGGTTGAAAGAAAGTAGCTGCAAAGGTCCTATATGCATACAATACATACTCACTATATCCATGTGTTATAAGATACAGATATGTGAAGCATGATATGCATATGCTTATAAATGTCTTTAAAAACAAAAATCTACTATGCCATGTATGAACGAGCCTTCAGACTTCAATCACTTTTTTTTTTACTTTCCTTTTTTTGTATTTTTTAGACAGATGGTATCGGATATCAGACAACTCAAGGGTCAGCCTATTGATCCAAAGACACTTCAGAAAGAAGCGGAGACTTTAGCAAAGTAAGTAATATTTTTCATTTGCTGGAATAATCCCACAAAAAATTCAATGTAGTTATTTGGTCTAATTTATATAGCCAAGGTAGCCACATGATTGTAGTAATGCTGCTCCTCTTGCACCCACTGCAATTATTATCTCCACAGCATTGCCAGATATCCAATCAATATACATTACAGCTGTTTCATAAAAAAAATTATCAGTAACAAGTGATGATAAATGTAGATGACAATGGAGAGAAAGAGGGTGGGGGGGGGGAGGAGGTGTCCAATACTCTCTTTTGTATGTCAGAGACTTTTTTGTATTCAATCCCACTTTTTTCCCCTTGTAAAAGTTTTTCTTTTTGTTGTTGTTGTTGCTTTCTTGCTTGTCAAACATTTTAGGGGCAATTGTGGACCCCCACTTTAACAAAATCCTTGAGCTGCCCTTAATGATGCCAGTAACATTCCTCCCCCCTCATCTTGTTGTTCATTCTTTGTCCAGGGTGTTTGGTAATGAGCATAAAGTGTCGCTCACTCTAATGGACTTCTTGAGCGCCGTTGGTCAGCTCAAATTCCGAGGAACTTCAGCCTTGTTCCGCCTTCCCCAGTCCAGTATACCAGATAAATGGGGCTTTGCTGCAGATGAGTAAGTCATTCATGTTTGTTTGTTTGTTTGATTTATTTTATTTCTGTGTTAAAAAATTTACAAAATTAAACTCAAATTACAAGTTCATTACAAGTTCAAACAGTAACAAATACAATGAATAAAATGTTTACAAAAGTAGTTAAATAGAAAATCATTTACAATTCTATCATTCAATAAACATATATACGAAACATACAAATAAGATAAGAAATATATTGTAAATATTTTCCAATAAATTAGAGAGGCACAGCAATTTAGAATGCAGGAGACCACCATCGTGTACATGCTCATTAAGATTCTTTTATTTGTAGCGTACCTTCACTATTTCTTCAATTGATGAAAGTTCTCTCTCTCTCTCTCTCTCTCTCTCTCTCCATCTCCTTTGATGTGATATTTCCATATTTGTGTTTTTTCTTCTTTATCCTTCATTTCTCCTTTTCTTTTGTCACATTCATTTCTCTCCTCTCTTTAGCTCACCTTTTGAATGATCATGTTTCATTATTCATAAAAGCCAATATCTAACTTGTTGTAGTCTATCAAAATACTCTAGTATTGAGATATACAACTAAAAAAAGAGGGACACTTTTCTTCTAGCATACTTTATAACTTGTCAGGCAGAATCTTCCATCTTGCTTTAGTTTTACAAGCAGTCAGTGACTATGTGGAATACAATTCAACCTGTTTGTTTATTACAAAAAACGTAAGAGATTTAATAGTACCTTTGATATCATTCTGCACTCATTGAGCATTTGAATACTCCCTTTTGCCCAACATTTTTCTATTCCTTTCATTATTCTTCTTTTCTCTTTCATCTTTCTCCCATCATCAGGTCTCCTTCTGAGTCTGGAGAGGAGAGTAGCGGTGAGAAGAGTCAGTCAGTCAAGAAACAGAAGAGATCTCACAGTGTTAGCATGAAGTTTGGTAGCCAGCCAAGTGATTGTAAGTACACTTTCACTCCTGATTCAGCCTAGTAGAAGTCAGTGGTGCATCTAGGGGGTTCAGAGGGGGCACGTACCCAGAGCGGCCCTTGAAGAAGGCACCCCCCCCCAAAAAAAAAAAAAAAAAAAAAGTGAAAGAGACAAAATGAAGGTGGAGAAAAGGAAGACAAATTATGAATATAATATACCCTCAATTAATGCACATTGTATATCAAAGTAAAAATGATGTTTTTGAGAGATTAAAGTGATAATATTTTCTAAAGCTTTGTCGCTTTGCTCCCTTGCTCAATTATGTTGCTTCAGGATCTCCTAATTGTCTGCCCCAGTATAGGATAGATCTATAGTTTTAAAAAAAGAGATACTTAAGTTCTCATTGCTTGAGTCCCTATTACATAAAGATTCATGAGCCTATAGTTGAACATTGTGCCCTGGATATATGATAAAGTAGCATTTTCAAAGATTCACAACATTTGAAATAAATTTGAACTTTCAGCTTCTTTACTAAATTCCTCGACAAACATTCTCCTGGGTTTCGTTAATTTTGCTCTCCATTTGATGACCAAGGAAATAGAAAGCAACTTGTCAATGTTCAACATTAAAAACTCTTTCTCTTGATATCTTTTAAGCAGCCAACCCACAGGGGTGATCGTTCTGGCACACAAAAACTACCTAGGATTTGGGTGCTCAGTTCTGCAAAAAAAACAAGCAGTAGCAAAACAGAGGTTTGGCCATCAATCAGCAATGTTGAGGAAGATAGGATAGGAAAACATATTGTGTCTATTTAGAGCCAGAATGATGTTAACTTTGTGTAAAGTGATTTGGGTTCATGCTCTACTAGCTCCGAACACACAATTTATGAAAACATGAAGTGTTTCCTTCGGTACTGTATTATCTAGGAATTTAGAAATTCACCCTCTGCAAATTTATTTGGCAGGATGTAGCTCTGAGATGATGAATGCAATTACAATGCTCTTTTTATCCTCTAGCCTTAAATCTTTTGATTGAGAATTTCTCTTTCTATTTCTCTCACAGTATGTGCATCTGGTGACAGTGAGACCGATTCTGTAGCAGCCATTTTTAAATCTCCAGAGGTCAAAAGGTCAATAGGTCAAGAGTATGAGCTAGCGACGCATGCTGTTAAAGTCAAGAGAAGTGGAACGCTTGCGGATGTCAGAACATTATGGGAATTAGCAGGTACGTGACTATAAATTAACCATGGCAAGGAGAGAATGATTTTAGTCTAGTTCTCTAGAATTACATATAGTCGGATGGAAATTCATGAAATCGTAGTCGCTATATTTCATTTCATTTTTTTTCATATAGCCTCTCTCCGAAACAGCATTGTTCATTTCCAGTTAGCCACGTATAACCATTGTGAAATTAATCTGATTTTTATGCAGAAAATTTGGTTATGGATGTTTCCAAAATGATCAGCCTTTCCTGTGATTATAATAGTTACAATGAAAGCTATTCAAGCTAGGTGGATGAAAAGTGACAAAATTAAAATGATGTTCTCTAGGCCTTTCCTTCTAGCAAGGTTTCTTAATGTCCAATAATTTTAATCAAATTGGCAAAACATTAAACGTGATTTTCCTGAAAGATAATTTATTAATGTTAAAGTGAATAATCCATATGTTGAATAATTGAGTCATCTGCACCGTGATGAATATAAAACCATAGGGAATTATTAAATGACTAAATCCCAATATAACTGTAAGTTTTGGACTGTTTATTGCAAGTAAAAATCTCATTTACATATCTAGATACCGGAGCTGTCTCAAACAGCGTAGGACCTCATCTTGACGGTGACAAGAATAGGATGCAGAGAATATCATCAGTGGACTCGTTTAACCAGGTCAGCTTGTCTCCTTTCTTTATATCAAAGAACTGTTAAATTTCAAACTTTATCAACACAATCGCAACTTGCTCAGTTCCCGAGATTCTTTGTTGCTGCAGTTTCCATCTATCAAAACATAAATAACGCTAGGTGATCTGGAATAACTTACATGGACCATTAGAAGTCAGGAAATCACCATCTGTGAATATCTTTAAATCAAAACTAAAAGCACATCTTTTCAATTAACTGTAAATTTAAGCATATCAGGAGCTCTTGTGTATAGCGCAGTAAAATATATACTTAATGTTGGATAGTTTTTGCACTCTATAAGTGTATTATTATTATTATTATTTGTTGTCATATCACATTCATCATGACCACTGTCAGTTGTAAGAGATAGATCCTGCGACAACAGACTGGTTTACTATTGAACATATGCACATTAATGGATGTTCCTTTCCTGGAGACCTAGTGATGAGGTATTCCATTAACCTATTATTAATGAATGAACTACAATACTTGGAATCCAGTCTGCAGACATTACTATGTCGGGCAAGCCTTCAGGTTTCCAAGGGCAACCTTTTGTTTAAAAAGTATGTATAAGATTGGGATATGTTAGTAAAACTGGTCTATTGAGATCGTAACCCTTGACCTATACCTACTATTGACGAAATAAAGCCCGTATCAGTTTTTGCAGGAGCTAATGTCTGAGGCACCATATTGTCATCATCATTTTATATTGCAATATTTCTAAAGGGCTTAAATGCTAGAGTGCCTGCTTTTATCGATGTTGCATGAAGGTAGTAAGAAATGCTAAACACATCGTAGGTGCTATAGAGATAGTCGGCCAGGCTTGTTCACATTTACTGTGGTAACCGTGGCATTTTTTGTTGATGTGTGTGTGTACTAAATGAATGTCAAGTAGACATGTGAAAAGGATCTGTTTGGAAAACTGGCCCTACGAGTATTTACATATACACATGTACTGATGTGTTTGCTATAAGACATGAAAATGTGAAGTGTAGTATGGTTGAGTATGCTTCAAAAATGTGTCCACTGTGAACAAGCCTTCATTTCAAGTAGGTTTCTGGGGACCATCTATCCCAGCCACTCTTGAGATCATCACACTGGCTTTCTTTGAAATAAATAATGATTTTTAAATTACTCTTGTTTGTCTACAAAATATTCAATAATCAAGTTCCACAATATTTAGATACCTGTTTGAATTTACATACACCTGCCAGGGCATTGAGGTCAGCCAGTGATCCTCTTCGTCTCACATATTCAGTTACCCGCACATTAGCCGGTGATAGAACATTTACTGTATCTGCTTCAAAATACTGGAATGATCTACCAATTAGAATTATACGGTCTCCATCAATTATTACCTTCAGAAAGGCCTTAAAAACACTTCTTTCTTGTAGTTTGTAGTTGCAAGATTGTTTTTCTTATTACATGTATTTATGTAAATGTCATTTACTGTAAGCGCATCGAATGGGCCTTATGGGAAAACCGCTGTATAAGTAATAATAATAATGATAATAATAATAATGATGATGATGATGATGATGATGATGATGATGATGATGATGATGATGATGATGATGATGATGTTGATGATGATGATGATGATGATGATGATAATAATAATGAAAATACTAATAATTCTAGCATTAATATAATTACGAATAATTTCATCTTTCAGAGATCCCATCCCAACGAGATGCTGACAGGTCTTCGTTACTTTGAGCGTTCCGTCAAAGGCAGTCCTGTTGTTGATGGTGGTGGTGACGGGGAGACCAATGCGGGCAGGGCCGCAGCCCCCATCAAGGCCAAGGACAACTTCAGCTGGGGGACGGTGGAGATGCTCTCCCTGGCCAAGTGTCTGCTAGCCCTGTGTCGGGAGGCTCAGCGAGTACTAGCGAATGAACCCAGACTTATCAAACTGAACGCACCAACTTACATCTTAGGTATGAAAGGCCTGTTTATTAAACCTGCTTAAACCTGTTTGTGAGCCCCGTTTTTTAGGCCTGTATGTTAGAACTGTTTGCTTACCTTGTGTAGGGAGGCATAAAGGGTAGGCTTACTAGCCAATGAATCTAGCCTTATCAGGCTGACTTCATCAACGTACATCTTAGGTGTGAAAGAGTAGTTAAGGGCATATCTTGTTGAGAGAAACTATATATGTCTCTGGAAGTTGCTCCTGATCAGTCAGTCATTTATAGGGTGTCCGTAACCTAAATATCCTTTTATGTAGCCTTCATCATTTTATGCAACCTTTCACTATGAACATGACGGACAAAGAAAGCAGACAAAATATACAGTTCCTCATTCTACCCTCAACAATTGCTGTGGTAGACAAAGGAACATCCCTTCACTGCTATAAAAATGTGTAGAACAGGTGAATATGCATGTTACACCTGTTCTACACATTTTTACATAATAGCAGTGAAGGGATGTTCCTTTATCTACCACAGAAATTGTTGAGGATAGAATGAGGAACTGTATATTTTGTCTGCTTTCTTTGTCCGTCATGTTCATAGTTCATAGTTCATAGTTCATAGTGTTTACCATTCCATGCATGTACAGATGTATTATATATAATTGTTTTAAATCAGATTTTTTTTTGCAGTAGTTTATAGCTCATATGTGTCATACAAGTAGTGGTACAGCTTGAACTGTGGAGCAAGCAGATCTTTTCTCTTGTCATTTTGAGGGTACACAAGTTTTAATTTTTATTATTATTGTAACTTCTTGGGATGGCGATGTATCGCAATAATGCTGATATTTCACCTGGTGGCACGTCAACAGCAAAAATTGTGCCTCTAGAATTGCAAGTAATGACATTAATTAACCTGCATGTATTGAATTCACTTTCTCGCTTTAATCCATTGTTTTCTTTTGCAATGTATTTATTTATTGAAGGTGATCTCCATGGTAACTTCCATGATCTGGTGTGTTTTGAGAAGGCTCTGTGGAGAATGGGGCCTCTCTTGACGCCCTGCTCCTTCCTCTTTCTCGGTGACTACGTAGACAGAGGGGAACATGGAGTAGAGGTAAGGAATATTGCGTTGTGCAATTCAGAGGCGTAGCCAGGATAATTTTTTTTGTTGGGGGGGGGATGGGCACAGGGGGTCACTTCTTCCTCGGAAGGATAGGTAACAACACAAACTAATTGAGAATTTGCATATCCCTTTCGTTTACAATTTCATCAACAACAAAATGCAGTCTGAAAAGATCTTTATTGATGCTGTAGAAAATATGTAATAGATATTTATCCTAGAAATAAATATATTGAATACAATTTTAGAAAGTTATGAAATATATCAAGAAAATTTCTAGTGATTTTTCATTTGTACAGACGTAATGAAATAAAAAAGGTTTAAAATTTCTAGTCATCTACATCGAGCAACTTGTTTATTTTCGAATTTGAAATATTCTTGATTTAGTTTAAAATTTCATAATTCAGAAATAAAAAACAGCAATTGATGTGTGAATGAAATCTATACTTATGGAGGGCCGTTTTTAAAAGATAAAACTTCTTTCTTAACTACACATAGTGTAGTTGTGTACTAGATCTAATTGATTTCTACAATTGATATGCTATATTCACCATGTCGCTGGAGCCATTGTGGTCATTATTTTAACTATGGACCTATGGTATGAGAGTCCCGGGGGGTGTTTCACACAGGTCCTAAGTCGAACTTAACTCTAAGTTGGACTTAAACATTGGAGAGCCATTTGTAGCCTTAAAATGAAATATATTCAAAAGCAAAAATTCAATTTTTTTTTTTATTTTTCAAAAATTCCTCATCAAAAACATGAAATCTCCTTGATAATAGAAAATATGAATGAATTTAATCAGCATTTTATGCCTTTTAAAATATATTTTACAAAATATTTCAAAGATGCTCACGGCTTTCCATAATTGATAAGTCCAATTAGAGATAAGTTCAACTTAGGATCTTTGTGAAACACCCCCCAGGACTTTCACCAATTTGACACAATACTCCAAAACTAATTTCCTACGATGCAGTGTAGTATTTCTACCCATTGGTATGATCACGAGCAGATAAACCTCTAATTCTGTGCTTTTTCACATGATCTTCATGACAGGTGATAGCGTATCTCTTTTCTCAGAAGATACTTGCTCCCGATAAGTTCTTCATGATCAGAGGCAACCATGAGCTGAGGCCTGTGCAAAAGATGTTCCACTTTGAAGTGTAGGTGTACAGTTAACAACTAAATTATTCATACCCCTTGTAAATTTTCCGTTTTTTTAAAATCTTCACTCAAGAATGAAAGTTGGACTAGTTGAATTAGGGCCTTTGTCGAATACTTTTAGATGCAATACCGTTTATATGTCGCATTCTCAACAACAACAAATTGGGGCAAATCAATTTTCCACATATTTAAAAAATTACAAAATTGGTAATGTATGAGTAATTTACTGTAGTTGTTAAATGTATATGTCCAAGCAGTAGAGCCTAGTCATTAAAGGTAAATCCAACCTTGATAGCAAATTACTTTAGAAGGAAGCAGAAAAATCAGAGAAGCTTTACTTGCGAAAGTTTGAATTTATGAATTGGTGAAAGACCCAATCACTATACACTGTATGTATCGTTCTTCAAATTGGTTGAATCAGTAATGTGTCTGGGATGTAGTAGCGGACAACTTCTACAATTAAATATATAATTATGCGTGTACTGTCAGTAAAAGTGACTTGTGAATAGGCTAG
Source organism: Strongylocentrotus droebachiensis (assembly GCA_035222895.1). NCBI lineage: Eukaryota > Metazoa > Echinodermata > Echinoidea > Camarodonta > Strongylocentrotidae > Strongylocentrotus > Strongylocentrotus droebachiensis. The sequence continues at coordinate 52,184 of JAVYIG010007903.1, forward strand.
TCAACAAACCCATATCGCATGCACAGAATATGGCTTGCAACGATCCCAAGTCCGGCTTGGGTTTAGATTTGGGTTCTTATATTATCCTTTCTCTCCCAACTTCTTAACAATTAATCCATGAAATGCCATTTGTTCTTTTTTAGGTTGATTGTACCCCTTAAATATGGATTGAAAGCATACACTGTATGTCAATATTTTATTGTTTATTTCAGGGAGTGTACTCAGAAGTTTGGAGCTACCATAGGTCAGCAGGTTTGGGAGGCGATCAACTGTTGCTTTGATGCCATGCCGATAGCTGCTGTAGTAGATAACAAGGTAAAATCTATGAATTCTAGCAAAGAAACTTGACTTCAGTGTATTTTAAACATATGTCTTTTTCTTATATCGGGAAGATAAAAAATAATTAATGTACACTGTTGTACATTAAAAAGATATTTTGTTAAAGATACTATGTCCCTTTTGCAACCAACCTCAAATTCTGTAGAACTTTGCAGGAGTTATGAATATGTCATGTATATACTATCTGTGAAATCTAAACGTTAGCAGTGTCCTTATATTCAAATTATGCAAGAAAACCCGTTTACTTGCTAGACTTCACTGTCAGACACTATTGTCAGTATTGAGTGACTGACTGACTTTTTCTTCTTCTTTGGTAATAACATACATAAAATGAGCTGTAAAGGATTTGTCTACTACAATAACCCACTTCTTGTAATGGCCAAAATTAAACTGATTGAATCTTTGCGCAGCATAAAACGTACGACCATGCGGTACAATGGTCTGAAAGCCAAGACTATTACTTATTGGCTCTATAGCTCCTAAGTCGATTTGACAACTAATAGTCGTTATTTTCCCACTTAAAGACATTTTCAAGCCCCATTCTTTTAAGGGGAGTTCTAAATTAGTATTATCTTTCAAATGGCATTAGAATTTAACCTTTTCATTTTTTGGCCTGCAAAAGGGACATAGTAACTTTAAAGTACCATGATGAGAGTGTTGAATGATTTAGAAACTTTAACCAGGCCTGTTATAGTACTTCATTTTTTCATGCCTCGTGTCATGTGCTGTTTTGAAATGCATGTACCATTATGGCCTAACATTACACAAAACAGAAGTATTACCCGTATAATATGGGTACAGAAATAGTAGAATTGCAGTGTTTCTTATTACAGTCAAATATGATTTCGATTTTCTATAAAATGGGAACAATATGAAAGTGCTTGCAATTATTCGGAATGTAAGATTGTGATTGCTCACTAGGTCACATGACATCCACTCTGTCTTTCATGTGGGTGATCTAGATATTTTGTACGCATGGAGGAATACCGAACTATGAGGGCGGTGTTTGCTCGTTAGCTGAAATCAACAAGATACCGGTTCCTCTGAAAGATCCTGAGAACGAGAGTCAGCTGGCATGGGAACTCATGTGGAATGATCCTCTCAAGTAAGAAACCGGTTTTAGATGATGAAGAGGATGATGGTGATGATGATAAGGATGAAGTTGATGAGGATGATGATAAGGATGGTGATCATTGAAGTTGATGATTATTATGATGATGGTGATGATGATAATGATGAAGATGATGATGATAATGATGAAGATGATGATGATGATGGTGATGATGATGAAGATGATGATAATGATAATGGTGATGATGATAATGATGAAGATGATGACTGTGATATTGATGATGTTCATGATGATAAATGAAGTTGATGATTATTATGATGATGGTGATGACGATAATGATGATGATGATAATTGAAGTTGACGATTATTATGATGATGGTGATGATAATAATGATGATGCTGATGCTGATGATGGTGGTGCTGATGATGATGATGATGATGATGATGATAATGATGATGCTGATGATGATGGTGATTATGATGATGATGAAGTTGATGATTATTGTGAGGATAATGATAATGATGATGGTAATTGAAGTTGATGATTATGATGATGGTGATGAGGATGATGTTGATGATAATGATGATGATAATGATGATCATTGATGATGATGATGATAATTGAAGTTAATGATGATGATGATGGTGATGATCATTACAATGCTGATGATGTTGATGATGACCATGATGATGGTGGTGAGTATGATGATGATGATGTTCATAATGGTCATGGTAATGTTGATGATGGTCATGATGATGATGAAGTAGATGATGATGGTTGCGATGATGATGATTACGGCAATGAAGATAAACAAAATTATACAGAAAATTCTAATGAGACTGATCTGATATGGGATGAGAATAATAGACATAAGAATGATAGTACTTTTGATGAGCATATAGTAAGGTGATGATGTTAAATAGAATAAAAAGGATAATGTTGATTAATATTGTGATGAACAACACCAACAGTAGCAATAATAATAATAGTAAACTTGTTTACCCTGAGGACCCTGCAATTATTACTACCCCAGCAATTGCCAGGTACCCATTTAAACCTGGGTGGAGAGTGGCAAATGTGGATTAACGTATTGCCAGATGATGTTGCTGAGATTGAACCCTCAAGTCTTTGATTGAGAGTCAAGTGAGTGAACCACTATACCAAGACACCTCCACATTGTTTCTCAATTTTTACTCATATGAATTTTTTCTGTGCAGGAGAGAGTTCTTGGATGAGAATCAGATGTCAGAGATAAAATCCAACAATGGCTTCGTGTTTAACAGTCGTCGCGGAACAGGTCACATGTTCAGCTGTGATGCTCTTGAGAGGTTCCTGCAGGTCAACAATCTTTCCCATGTGATACGAGCGCATGAAGTACAGCAAGCAGGGTTCCAGGTGCGTATTAATTAACCCCTTCCATCCCGACCCCTGCAAGCCCGCCCAAGATTCCAAATTTTAATAATCCATGTTTTTTGCAAATTGGTGGTTGTGGTGGTTATTTTACCTGACTGCTAAGAAAGCATAAATGCTTGTAAGTAAGCAACCAGACGGCCGACGGCTTTAGGTCCTCTTCGAGGGACCTGGTAATGAGGATGAATGCCTATTAGCGCATCGCCTTGGTTTCGAATCCGGGTCACCGGATTACGAGACCACTGCTCTACAGACTGAGCTTTCGCGCCAAATGGAGACTTTCGGTATTAAATACCATGTGGTTAACCTGAAAATGAACCAGTCACCTAAAAAAATAATTTGTTTATGGCTAGAGTAGATAAAAATCAACCTGTAATAAATTTGCCCGGCATTCTATAGGCCTGCAGATAAGGAGTATGAAGAAGGGAAGAATAACATAAAACTGCATTTTCAATTTCCAATTTTACTATAGTCCTTATTTTACAAGTAACTACAAGCATACCAGAGTGATGTAATATATTTATGTACTTACGTTAAATGAAAATACTTGTGTATTATTCTAATCATTATATGTCTTGTAAACAAAGCTGACAATGAAAAACTGAACTAAACTGAATTTTTAAAATGTTTTAACATCATTTGGTTTTTCTTTTATACCTCTTCTCCCTCCCCCCTCCCTCGTTTTATTTCATGCTTAAATATTTTGTATATCTGACAATCATTCTTTCTTTTCCTTATCTTTATATATGTATTTAGGTTCAGCAGAAAGGCAAACTACTGACTGTTTTTTCATCGTCACATTACTGTGGAGGTTCGAACGAGGCAGCGTGTATCCTGGTTGACAGACACAAGCTAAGAACAATAAGACTCGATACATCATGATAGAGACAATCAATTGAATATAGAATACAATTTTTTGTTGTGAGCCCATGCTATGTGGACTGGAAATATTAATGCATTGTGAGCCCGATACAGGTGTGCAAGAGTAAGATGCAACAGTCAGGCAGGCTTGATACGTTATGAAAGAAACAAGCTATGGACTATAAATTAAGATTCTTTGTTATAAGCCCATCCTATATGGAGTAGGAAACTTGATGCTTCAAATGTGAGCGTGGTAAGCACAAAATTTGACGTCAGGCTTGATCGATACGTCATGAAAGACACAACCTATAGGCTGTAAATTTTGATACTTTGTTTAATATATAAGTCCATGCTATTATTTTTTAGAATTTCTCAATTTGAACTTTATTTTCCGAAAGAGCATTGTAATGTTATATGAACCAGAGCAAAATAACACTGAGTTCCTATAGGAAATCTATTTATTCAGATGGTCATATCTCAGCCAATATACATATTCAATTGGTTTTCGACATTTGGACATTATTCTCGATGCTCTTTCGGAAAGTGAAGTTCAAATTGATAAATTCTAAAAATAGTTTGTTGATGACGTCACACTTCACCACTCTATATGGACTAGAAAGCTTGATGCATTGTGAAGGGTGCAAAATGGGATCCTAATGAGTGCAAGATCGATGCAACAATAATAATAAAGGCTTGACACATTATGAATGTCATGAGCTACGGACTAAAGGTTGAATTTATGATGAGCCCAAGTTACGATCTAGAAAACACAATATATCATGTGTTGGACACGAACCATAATCTTGAAAAGTGTGAGATGCAACAATAAGGCTTGAGACATTATGACGGAATCAAGTTCTGGGTCCCATTTTCCTAAAAATTGTTATCATGAACAACTACCATAGATCTATGACAAATATGCTCTTAGCCAATCAATTGTAAGGATATCAGTAGGTTATTGCAATCATTGTATCTTGTTATTGATAGCCCAAGTTAAGAAATAGAGAGGCATCTTGACCGTGTTTGTCAAAACCATGCAGTCCTGAGACTACAGTTGACATCCAGAGCTCAAATCCTCCCCATCTTTCTCATTCTCTGTTTTCATTGTTGAACAAGAATGTCTTGCAGATGCACATGTTCGTCAACATTTGAATGGCTACTTCCTCTATTTTTGCAATTTTCTCAATCAGACCTTCTTAATGGTTAGAAGGATGTGCCCATCAGAGCATGATGGTTCGAAACTTGATCCTAATTGGTTTTGATAGAGTATAAATTATCTTTAATTTGAAATACATTTAATTATATTTTATTGATTGTTTATATGAACAATTTTGAACAATAAAGAGTGTTCCCCCTTTTTGGGTTATTTTGTTGTTGCTGAGTGTATTGACTCTCTTAGAGTAAACCAACACCATACATTTAGTGTAATAGGGAGTTGCTTATTTTTAACAGTCTATTTGTTAGTACACTAGCTTTAAAAAACACTATCCATGTTGGTGAGAAGCTGAATGACATTAATATTTCAAATATGCGGTAAAAAGTATGGTAACACCAAGAAGTCTATTAGAGTTGTAACATTTTTTTAACATGATTATTTAATTACAGTGTGTTTAGATGTTTTTAATTACTTTTATATGTGATTATACAAAAATATATTATGACAGTCTTAATATTTGTGTAGACTGACATTTGAATATTGTTGAAGATTGTTGAAATTTTATGTAACTATTACATACATGTAGATCATTGTCACCCTTTCCAAATTCTTTTTTTTTTTTTGTAAAAAAGGATGTGCAATATTACTTACAACTATTGTTTGTTCCTTTTATAGTCTTGGGAGTTTTTGAAATACACCTTTTCAGTTATTTGCTTATTTATATGTACATTTTGTTTGAAAGTTGAAAAGAATTTATTTTGATATTTAGCCAAGCGGATTATTCTTTAGTGTTCATGTGGTATAAGCGCATCAGTTTTATTATATTTTATGACTTTGAATTCCTTCATTGAAATCCTGTTTTGAGAACATAATTCATTTTTTTATCGAGCCAGAGGGCTGTTAATTAACCCCATGCCTACCAGATCCGAGTGGCCCCTGTATGAAGCCTATGGTAATTAATTAATTCAGTAGTTAGCGGGTTAACTCTGTGTAAAATGATTTGAGTTAACAACCTTCTGCCTCCAAAGAGACAACATCGATCAACACAGCACCTGAACAACTTATGATTTTTTTGTTCTTTATACATTTATTTCTTTTAAATTTTGTATTTTTTCACTCATAGTGACTTTATTGGAGGTTTTGTAGAGACTTTGATACAGTTTTTTTGACTGAAATCATATTGCTTGTACCTTTGTAAGTCAGTAAAAATTATAAAAATAAATATTTGTCTGCAGTATACAGGAATACTGCAACAGGTACTGTGAGAAGTGTTTGGTTGTAGAGAAGTCTTGTACACAGAGTAGAAGCTGTTTTTATTATATTTTTTGTTTAAGTTTATGATGTATACCGTAGATAATTTTGAAAAGTTTGGGCTGCATGGTGTACTTGCTCTTGTGCCAATGGAAAAAAAATTGTAAACTTAAACCCCAAAATTTGTACAATAAAATAGTGAATATTAATTTAACACCATGTTGCCAATTTAAAGACTTTGATGATTAGCTGCAATTAAATCTCTCTTATTGGAGAATGGCTGCACGTACTGCATCACAAATAGAGTCAAACTTTTCTATGATTTTTGTTCTTTCTGCTCATGTATGAAGTGTAATTTCTATCATTCTAGATCAAAAGAAAATACAAAACATCACAAAATGAAGACACTGTATAGCAATTGGTACTAGTGTGGGAAAACCAGTGTAAACAAAAATATGTATGAAGAATGTATCAGTATTATTAGCATTGTTATAGTAATGCACAAGTGCGCTTGATAATTCTCTAAATTAGAATACTTGCAGAGGCTTAGAATCAAAGCTTTTACAATGTTGTGCCTTGCTCACATACTCTATCAATATATCAAATATGGTGCTTTCTCTGTAGAATCTGATGAATGCCAGTACACGTTTATTATAATTGGTACACATTTATCATTGTACCAGTGTTTGCTGTCTTTTGCTATGTCAGCAAAGCCTTTCACAAATCAAACTTATATTTGAGAACTTCATACATATATCATTCTAAAGCTTCACATACTAGTAAGTTAATGCACTGTACTTCGTCGTTTGGTTGAGAGTTTTCAGTTGTTTGAATTAATTTTCAAATGAATCATTACTGTATTTTTATGTCACCAGGTGCACATGCATGCTCATCATGAACCAATTTTGTAAATTGTGTGAAAGCTCAGTCACATAGATTGATTATTATTATTGCTATTTTTTGTGTTCTTCTTTTTAAAGAAGCACTGCAATTTGGATGTTGAAGAAATATGATAAAGGTTTTGCTACTTATGGAATGAATTAGTAGTAATGTTGATTATGACATTGGTATGAATTTGTCGCTGAAATTAACAAACACTGAATCAAAGATGGGTTAAACCATTCATAGCAATACAACTCCTGTAAACCCTCTTTATTTATACTTCTGATTCTATTTTGTTCTTGGCAAGGGGTGGGAGGGGGGGGGGGCCTATTTTTCAGGCAAAAACCCTGTCAGTCATTGTGCGAGACGGTGTCTGCATTGTGATACTATGCTGAGGGCATATTGCATAGGCTCTACATTTTGGCTGCTCTTTGACACAGCAAGAGACCGACGGAACCTAGGCTCTGCTCAATGCTTTAAGAATTGTGAAAAGTGTCATAGCAAAATATTTGCCTGCATAATACCACCCCTATATTCTGCAGGGGGGGGGGGGGGTCTTCTCACAGGGAATTATAAATGGGATACATAGATAATCAAGCTTGATAATGACAAAGCAGGTTTTGAATGTAATTACTTACTGAAAGAATATATTTTCTTTCTCGTTTCTAGTCATTTGCAACAAGTGTAGCTTTTGAAATAATTATGCAACGCCTCATTCAAAGGCCATATGTGCTTAATACATGTGTACCGTAAAACCTGAAACTCTTGCATGCGTGAAATGCTTGCAAGTTTCATGAGTGGTTCAGATTTGCGAAAAATTTTGTACTGCGAAGTAATTGAATCACAATTGACAGAGGACCAATTTTTTTACGATTTGTGCAAGTTTCTTACTGTGAAAATTGATGCCCTTAACAATTTGCAAAAGTTAAGGGCCTGTATTCAATAAACTTCTTAAGAACTTTTTCTAATTTTTTTGCTAAGAGAAAAGTCTTAGCAAAAATGTGTATTCTCTAAAAGCATTGTCGAGGGCGAAGAATTTTGTTGTATCTGTCGTCTAACTTAGGCAAAGTGCTTACCATGTTTAAAATATGGCTAAGGCAACTTTCTAAAGCTAGACAAATTCTAGACCTTTCTCTTAGACTTAAGAAAAATGTCTTAGAAGTTTATTGAATACGGGCCCAGGTGTCAAAACTATCTGGTTTTATGGTACATCACTTTTGAGTGTTCGATAAATCTTCATAACTAGTACTCATCATGAAACTCACTATTGATACTTATATTGATTCACCAATTGGTCATCTTTTGATAATTTTTGTGTGCTAAAGGCAAATGTTCTTGTGAAAAGAATAAAACTCAGACGCAATTTTTATTGATTGAGTTTATGGAATTTTCATTTTTTGTTTGATTGCAAGATATGAATTGAGTTTAGTTTTACCTGCAAGAAAATGTGTATCTATAGGTGAAGTCTATCCATGATTTTAATAAAAGCAACTAATGTTTGGAAAATGAAGCTGATAGAGTTGCAAGCAATCAAACAAAAATTGGTATCACTTGATTTGCAAGATTTGCTCTCCGGCCATTATTCTGTATAGCAATAAAGTGTATCTTGGTAGTTGCAAGTTTAGGAATCATTGGCGTATCGAGGGGGGGGGGGGGGGGGGATCGGGTGTTCAAACACCCCCTTGGCAAACGGGGTGCTAGGTGTTGAATCAAACACCCCCCTTGGAAAAAGGGGGATATTTTAGAATTTTTGAAGACACCCTATATTTGTGTTTCAGGTGTTTACAAATGGGGAAGAAAAAAAAAAGTTTTTAATTCTTTCATTTCCGTTTTGAGATCGCCTTTTTTTTGTGCTCAAGGAGGGGGGGGGGGAGGGTGGATGTTGAGAATGAAAATAAAAAGAAGTGTATTCCCCTCCCCCGACCCGTTGAGCCCCCCCCCCCCCAAAAAAAAAAATAATAATAATAATAATAATAATAATAATAATTGTGTTTCACCCATCAATCAACAATAAACAAAAAAGTTTTTGCCAAAAGATATTTTGTCCCGTCAGTCACGCTTTTTTGCTTGAAAAATAATCTAAATATAGCTATGCTTTGGATTAGCATTTTGGTATATGGAGGGATAGGGGGGGGGTGAAGGGGTGACCTTCATTTTGAACATTTTCCTGGACGTCCCTGCTCCCTTAAAATGCCAACCCTGCATTTCATAATATATAGTAGCTTGGCTCTATTCCTATATAACTCTTGTGCAAAAGGAGAGAAAGAGAGAGAGAGAGAGAGAGAGAGGGGAGAGAGAGAATGAGAGAGAGAGAGAGAGAGAGAGAAAAAAAAAGGAGAGAGAGAGAGAGAGGGGGGAGGAAGAGAGGGGGAGGAAGAGAGAGAGAGAGAGAGATAGAGGGGGGGAGTGAAATATAGCATGAAGAATATCACATTTTGTGTATGATTGGTATAGCAATAAAGTGTTCTTACATAACTTAATACACGCCGAAGCCCGGTTAGCTCAGTCGGTAGAGCATCTGACTTTTAATCAGAGGGTCGCGGGTTCAAGTCCCTCATCGGGCGAGAGTTAATTTTTTGTAAATGTTTCAAAGCGCTTATAGACTTCGATGGTAAGCGCTTATGAAAAAAGCACCGTCTTCATGATCGAGTATCATCATGGCTTGCCATCATAATATGCCATATGAGTCTCACGCACCTCCCTGGTGGAACAAATGAACAAATGGAATAAAGTGGCTCCTACATTATGTACGCCGGGTATATACGCTGATAAAAAAATCGAGCTGCATGGAAATAAGTTATCCATTATTTCTTTTTTTCTAATTGTCTTCCTTCCTTGTTTTCTTTTCTTTTTTCTTCATTTTTTGTTATTTTGCCCTTTTTTTTTTGGTCTTGAAACGCTTTATTATTATTATTATTATTATATAATTTTTTTTTTGGGGGGGAGGGGTCTCTAATGAAAAGATTATGCACATTAATCAGATTATAGTGTTTACAATAAAAATCTGCTAAGAAATGCAGACTCTTAATCTGCAAAGAAGAAGAAGAAGTTCGAAGAATTAGAAGAAGGAAGAGAAGAAGATCGAAGCTGAAGAAGGAAGAAGTAGATAAATAGAAGATATGGAAGAAAAGAATATAATAGAAGATATAGAGGATATAGAAGATATAGAAGATACAGAGGATATAGAAGATATAGAAGATACAGAGGATATAGAAGATAGAAGAAGAAGAAGAAGAAGATAGGAGAAGAAGATCGAAGATCGAAGATGAAGAAGAAGAAGAAGAAGAAGAAGAAGAAGAAGAAGAAGAAGAAGAAGAAGAAGAAGAAGAAGAAGAAGAAAGAAGAAGAAGAAGAAGAAGAAGAAGAAAGAAGAAGAAGAAGAAGAAGAAGAAGAAGAAGAAGAAGAAGAAAAAGAAGAAGAAGAAGATCGAAGAAGGAGAAGATCGAAGATAGAAGATAATAGAAGATAAAAAGGATATAGAAGATAGAAGATAGAAGAAGAAGAAGAATTGAAGATCGCAGAAGAAGAAGAAGACATGTATAAGATCAGAAGAAGATTGATTGATTGATTGATTTTTATTCGACAAGCTTCCAACATACAACAATATACAATAATAACAGATCAAAAATAAGTCAGCTTGAACAGGATAACCCACGAAAGCTCGAGAGCTTATTTCCAGTGGGGTCCCTTACAGACATGTATACAATTAATAAATTAAAATAGTAATATTTACAGACAGATAAGAAAATTAAAAGAACTACTTATTAAAGATAATAATAACAACATTAAACTGATGATAGAAATGATATTAAGTACAAGAAGAAAAAGAAGAAGGAGAAGAAGAAAAAGAGGAGAAGGAAGAAGAAGAAAAAGAGGAGAAGGAAGAAGAGGAAAATAATGATGAATTTGTAGAATTTCTATAACGTACGAAAACATAAGTATATACAACATGAAAAAGTATGAACCGACAGAAGAATAACAATTTCAATCATATAACATGTCATTCACTTCTCTTCTCTGACTGTCAAGTATTAGGTATTCCTTTAATTTCCTCTTAAAATGATCATAGTTTCCTATTTCTTTTACACCATTGGGAAGGGAATTCCAATGTTTTATGGCATTGTAATAAAACGAATTTCCAATACTACCTACTCTTTCTGGTAAGTTAAAGTTGAATCGTCTATTTCTTGTATTATAATCATGTACGTCAGTAACAAGATCGAAGTTGGATCGAATATAATGATTCGACCTAGTATGATATATTTTATGCACGTGATGCAATGCGAGTTGTTTTGATCTTTGGTCGACTTCAAGAAAACCAGCTTTAGAAAGTTCGCTATAGCCAACATGAGTTCTTGGACCAGAACAGTTGATAAATCTCACCATTTTGTTCTGTATAATCTTCAACTTCTTTTGATCTGACTTGTTTATGTTACTGTACCATGCAGGGTTAGCAAAGTCAAATAAACATTGAATAAGAGCAAAACAGAGTGTACGTCTTGCTTTTAAATCCATACAACTTTGATATCTGTACAAAAATTTCAGACGAGAATTTGCTTTTTTTACAACTGATTCTACTAAAGATGAAAATGAAATTGCGCTAGCCAACTCAATGCCTAAATACTTCACAGACTCTTTTCTCTTGATTGCTTGATTATTGTGTCTCACTTTGAATTCAAATGACTTTTTAGAACTACTTTTAGAACAAAATAAAATGCTTTCTGTTTTTCCCAAGTGTAAAGAAAGCTTATTATCAGTCATCCAATCGACACACGTAGACAGCTGTTCACTGAGCTTTTCCTCAATATATTTAGGATCAGGATTTGAATAGAGTAGTACGCTGTCATCTGCGTACAATAATAGTTTGAAGTCTTTTATACAAGTACACATATCATTTATATAACTTGAAAATAGAATTGGGCCTAAAATACTTCCCTGAGGAACACCGCATGTTATAGGCATTAGTTTGGAACGAATATCATGAATGGCCACTACTTGGTGCCGATTAGATAAGTAGGATCTGAACCAATCTAAACTTGCCTTATCAAAACCCATTAGTTGTAACTTCTTCAATAAGACGCAATGATTAACTGTAGCAAAAGCTTTTTGCAGATCAAGGAGCACCATACCAACAAAGCGCCCTTGGGAAGTTTCTCTCCTCAAATAATCAGTCAAATGAATTAGACATGTTTCAGTCGAATAATCATGTCGAAAACCAGATTGAAATTCATAAATTATATCATTTTCTTTGAAGTATCTTTCAATTTGAACACAGACCGATTTTTCTAGAATCTTTGATGCTACGCTTAAAACACTAATAGGTCTATAGTTGCTAACATCAGTTTTATCTTTCTTTTTATAAAGTGGAGTCACTTTTGCTATTTTCATATCTTCTGGAAAAGTACTCGTCAAGATAGATAGGTTCATTAAGTAACTTAGAGGCTTAAATAAAACCTTCGCACCATCTTTTAGAAATTTAGCTGGAATCAAGTCTAACCCAGTACTTTTTGATACATTCAACTTACGTAACTCTTTGAAAACAAATTGTTCACTGATTGGTAATAACTCGAAGCTGTTTTCACGTACACCTTTTCTTTCGTAAAAGTCACGAATACAATCATTGTCTGCGCTGAAAAAGTCTTTGGAAGGGGGGAGTTTGTCTACTAATTTGGCAGCCACATTTGTGAAATGAGAATTGAATTCATCAGCGATGGCCATCTTATCATGACATAATTCCCCATCAATTTTAATGACAGATTCTTGTTCTTTTCGCTTCTTATTTTTCAATCCTAAGCTTTTTAGATTCTGCCAAAGTTTTTTCGAATCTTGTTTATTTTCTTCTATCTTGTTTTGTAAGTAATCGAGTTTAGCCTTTTTCACCTCTCTTTGGACCATATTTCTTAATACTCTGTATCTTTTATAGAGCTTCTCATCTTTTGCTCTTTTCCTCCATTTTTTGTATACTATATTTCTCTCTTGAATTAGGGAAAGAATATCTTTAGTCACCCAAGTTTCTGATCTTTGTTTTATTCTTATCCGTTTCAGTGGCGCTATCATATTCAAATTTGAGATAAAAACATGTTGAAATATTGACCATGCCTCATTTACATCTGTACAGTCAGTTATTCGTGACCAATCAACAACAGATAGTTGAAGATTGAAAGACTCTTCTGTATATTTTTTCATGGATCTGATATCATTAGTCCTGTGATGACCTATAGCCAGTCTAACATTTTTCCGTGTACAGAAAGTAAAATAATGGTCGCTAATACCTAGATCAATGACACCACTTTGACTTATTTTATTTTCTTTGGTACAACCAACATGATCCAATAGAGAAGAACATGTAGGTGTAACGCGTGTTGCGTCTTTAATGAGTTGACTAAACCCATGAAGACTCAACAAGTCAATATATTTTTTAGCCAGTGGCGATTTGCGAAGAAGACAAATATTCATGTCTCCTAAAAGAATTATTTCGTCATCCTTCTTTAATGTATCAAGAATATTGGACAATTTCTCGATAAACAAATTGTTTTTCGGAGGTCGATACAGAACACCAACAACAATTGGTTTTGATCTTGGTATAAGCAAATTTATCCACAGGGATTCCGTATCTCCAGTACTTATAGCATCCATAATATTAAATGCAATATCATTTCTGATATAGAAACATACACCACCTCCAGAGCCAGAGGATCGATCATGGCGTATGATTTTATATCCGTCTATTTCAATTTCTTCATCATTTATGGAATTGTTTAACCATGTTTCAGTGAAAGCAATAATAGACAGCCTTTTTCTTTTAAAAAGAATTCTAAGTTCCGATATCTTGTTTAGAATAGACCTCACATTAAGGTGTAAAAAATGAAGACCTTTAACTTTAAACTTTTCTTCAAATTCTTGATAAAGAGAAGTGTTTTCATCTCTGAGGTTTGGCTGAATTACTCTTGCTATCGCTTGCTTTTCAGGTGTAACGCGCGTTATCTTAAAATAGTTTTCTTTTAGTCTATCCTCGTTTTGGCTTTCTTTCTCTAAACAATCGTCGTTAAATAATGAGTCACAAAAAGATGGCAGACAACATGTTAAACAATTCCACTTCTCATCAGGGCATTCATAATATAACATGCGGTACTCTGAAAAACTGATAGCTTGACAATTAGTGTGAAACCATTTTTTACAATAAGAACACAGAAGGCCGTGTTGATTACATTTGACTGGCTTATCACAGTTCCCACAAGGGAACTTATATTTTCGACCGTCAACTATAATTTTCGGATCATCACTAGATTTTGTCAAACTTTCACTTAATTCAATACCCTTCTTACAAATTGAAGATATTTCGCCCAGTCTTTCATGTCCACCTTGGATGGTCTGAAGGCTGGTTTCGGTCGTGACCTCTGATCGACTGCACTGAAATCCAAAGATCTCCCAGAAACAGATTCGGCGTAGGACTTTACGGGGCTGCTTTTCTCCTCATCAGAATGAAGACTCTGGTTTTCTCGGTAGATGGCTTGATGCCGCCTTGCTCCAGGTTCACTGCCTGTAACTTGATCGGACGACCGTTGAGTCCAGCCATGGCCTCGTGTTGTCGGTTGGTCAGCACTGTTGATGAGGCGTTTCAGGTTGCCTGCCAAGATTCGTTGACCGGCTCTGTTGAGGTGAACGCCATCACGCCCGAGATGCTGCTCGCTGATATCATTGTTGATGATGAGGCCCCATCTGTTCTCGCTGGCTGCCAACTCCATCAGATAGTTGATCTCATCAACCCGCTTCTTGTCCGCTTCACTCTCCCCTCTACGATGGATGATCGTAGAGACTGAGACGTTAAACCCCTCGGCAGCAACAGACTTGCCGAGGTCTGTGATTTGGTGGCAAACTTCACCAGCACCCTCTAGAGATGTTGTTGGTGCCAGCGTGGATGATCAGTTCTCCCCCTGGCTTGAGAAACTCGCAAGGTGAAGAGGTGAATATGTCTCTCACTTTTGCACCGGGAAAAGAGACGCACCTCACATTCTTGCTGCGGGAGAGATGTCTTCCGTCGATGTGTTTTATCATGGAATCACCGACCACAACTACATCTCGTTTGTTGCGGATCACACTATGTCGGTGGCGGTATCCCTCCATCTGCTCATGGTATGGTGGTGAAGTAGAAGTAGTACTAGTAGGTGTTGACAAAGATCGGTCTGAGCTGTCATCAGTTGCGTCGTTGTCAACAGTTGCGTCGCTGTCATCAGTTGCGTCATCAGAGATAACTTCAGAATGGGTGATGTTGGTTTTGGAGAACAACTTCAGGTGCTTGGCCTTGTAGTCACGAAGTTGATCTTCAATTGGCATTGATACACTCTTGGCACTGTTGTCTGATTCCGTGATCTCGGATAGTATTTCAAATCGGTTATGCGTAGCAATTGTCGGGAAATATTTGGTGGTAGGCCTAGATACTTGTTGTTGTGCCCTCAGATTCCCTTGCTCCTTCTCCTTCTCCTTCTCCGTCTCCTTCTCCTTCTCCTTCTCCTCCTCCCTTGCACTACATCCTGACTTATGGATCCTGCTGAGTATCGTCGTAGAAGTAGAAGTAGAAGTATGCTGTTCGAATAGATTGTTGAACTTCTTCTCGGTATTATCTAGCCTACTATTCAAGCCTTTCATTTCACTCAGTACATTATGAGAAGAAGACGAAGAAGACGAAGAAGAAGAAGAAGAAGATCGAAGAAGATCAGATCGAAGAAGAAGGAAGAAGAAGAAGAAGAAGATCAAAGAAGGAAGAAGAAGATAGAAGACATAGAAAATATAGAAGAATATATAGGACTGTTATTTTTGTTCTTCTCGTTTGACCTACATAGATTACGGAGCGAGCGAGCGCGCGCCCGCGCCCCATCTTCAGTCCGCGCATGCGCAGTCGATTGCCACACTGACTGAAATTACTGTAGGCCTAACGCATTCTCGGAGCGATATTCCACTAATTGAACGTAACTAACGTTACTGTTTTGGTTTATGTCTGCTTGGTCACTAAGATATCAATATGGGAATTTTGGAAAGGATTTCTGAAATCGAGGCTGAGGTTTGTAATTGATTTCTTAATTGATTTAACTTTGACATATGTTTTCTGTCATGCCTGTTCATTCATTTTTTGCCTTGTCCCATCAACTCACTTTTACGTGTTGATCATAAACATCTGTGCAGTCTCGGATATTGAGTCAGAATTCGGAAGTCTTCCGATATCAGCAGTAGCTGTTCATGGCCAGCACTAGACTTAGGAATTCGGCATCGCATGAGTGTGTCTGAGTGTATGTGTGTCTATAAACAATGCAAAGTTGAATTACAATATGTAAATGACATGGGCTCAATCCCACCCCCTTCGTTTTTTTTTCCTTTTATTAGGGAGGCCAATGCCCAAATCTAACTTTTTAATTACGAATTTGTTTAAAATAAAACAAAGATTAAAAGAAAGCATTTACTTTCACTAACTACTAAGAAAACTCACCCATCTGCCGACTCCAGAAGTTCCATAAAATAGGAGATATCCAGCTTGTAAACACTCCCTTCCTTCTAGATCTACGCCTTGGCCGTACGCAAGAGCCTTGAAACAGATAAATTCATGTCGCGAAATTACGTTGATAATTAGACAGGCCCGAGGCAATGGGCGTGTCATTGTCCGGACAAAGTTCATGATGAAGTTTAAAACTTCGCGCGAAAGTGCAATCACTCAACAGCGGCTAGCCTTGAATCGGTCGCACACGTACACACCGCGCAGGCAAGCCCCAATGCAGGCTGAAATCCAGCCATCAATGTGCGAACGATTCCATCTTCTACTACTACGAGCCGAAGGCGATGGTTCAAAAATGAAGAAGGAATATACAAATTGGCAGCTAAGAAACATATATAATTCATTGATATTTACCTTAGATGTGTATTCCAACAATTTGATTTCCTCATGAGTATTCCTTATTATCAACGATCGAGAAGTTACGAGGTCCAATTAACATCCATCTTGCAGCGAACACAGTAGCATGATCCATGCAACGTACGTCATGTACGTGTACTAATATTTCTCTCACTCTCTCTCTCTCTCTCTCTCCCTTTCGCTATACGTAACATACACACTCACTAACCATGTGTCATACAACACACACCTTCAAATCATGGCTTTCATTTCAATTCTCAATTGGAGTATAGACTGCTCACGTAGACTTTTTTTTTTACTGAAATATTTTTTTTAACACTTCTCATACATTATACTGCACGACACTCGTATCTAGTGCTGTGAGAATAAGGTACTAGGGTCTATAAATAAGACTACGCTTTGCGCACGATCTGACCGGAGCTCAGTGGAGCTCAGACATATGTCGCAATACCCTTTATTTTTGGCGCGAACAATGACGTCACTGTTCACAGTTTTTCTTCTCATTTTGAGATGGATGTAGCTATAGGGCTCAAACCAACGCAAGATTGACAGAAACATCGTACTCTATCTACTTTCGAATGTTCAGTTTGTAAAAATCTGTATTTAAAAAGATATAATCTTTTTTCTTTATATTTTCTAGTTGTTAGAAGTGGCAATTGTGAACATCTGAAATGTTGATCTCTATCAAAAGTTCTTTACTCAAAACGGATCCCATATTTTTAGTGTCTACCTTCAGCCCATGAGAAGGTTTTTAGTGAGCAAACCTCTACGCCCTCTAGGATTTTCTTAGTCTGGGATGCGCGTTCGTAAAGTTGTTCTGCTACGAGAATTATTGGACTCAAATACGTCAAAATCTGCAAGATCGTCAACAAATGGTGAAAGACTGTTACAGATCCGTGATTATAGGTATGTTGTGAAATGTATGATTGTATTTTCTTTTCTTATTTTCATCAATTTTTTTTTTTACATCATTTTTTTCCCTCTGCTAATTTTTTGAAGTGGGCGACGAGCGCACAAATCGTAGGCGTAGAAGCCTTACGCCCGGGCATTGGCCTCCCTACTTTTATATTACTTGTCTTCCTTTTATATATATGTATACACTTATAGCGGCCTTAAGCTTTTACAGGATTTGTGCATGTACGTACATGTGTATGATTATTTTTATTAATACATCCTTTTCATTTTTATGAACACATTGATGATTTTATTTCTTCAAAGATTTGTTTTCTTTCATTATAATGCTTTACGCTCAAGCTTTTTTATTTTTATTTTTTCATTTTAGTAAAGAAAAAAAGTTACATGATATTGTATTATTTTGCTGTAGACCTATATATGTAAATACAAAACAAACAAGTTTTACATTCATATGTAAAAACAAATTAACAGAAAAAAAACTTGCCAAAGAATGGAACTAGGCTCGACTAGCACTTGTGCTAACTTCTAGTTCCAAGTAACAACTTCACCTAAACATAGTAATATGCATATTTAAGTAGATCTATACATCTTTTGTACATTTAATAGTATGCAGATGTATGTCTAAAAAATATTGTTTTAAAACCATTACTGTTCAATCGACATTACTCTTATGTTATGTACATGTATACATGTATCAGTATTATTATTATTTTTTGTTTGCATTGTATGATTGTTCATATGTACTGTCATTATTGTGATGTGTTGTTGTTAATAAATTCAAATTCAAATATCATATTTATAAATTTGGTGGCGTGTAAACGCTAAACGGCCAACACCATGAACACTGCAACGCCAACGGGGCGCTGCCGGTCCGAGAATGAGGATCGTCCGCATAAACAAGGAAGGAATGAAGGATATCCTTGTAAAAACGTGGACAAATCGCGTCCTAAAAAATAAGGATCATCCACATTTTCACAGACGTTTTTTTTTTCTTAGGCGCTCTGTGGGTGTAGGGTTCCTGATCCACTGCGCACTGGCAATGCGAAAAACGAATTCCGTGTAATAAAATGACCCCAGTTCATTCACTGTCTACTTTCACTAGTTTGATTGGTTTTTCCGTCTTCCCGAGGATTTATCATTCATAACGTGAAAGTCGCTGTGTTGCTTCAATGATAAATGCATCATAGAGTAAAGGAGCCGGTAATCGGACAGCTCCAGTTTTCGGCCGATCCATTGGATGCATGGTAAAATCACTTTAAAATACATCGCATAATAGCATATCACATATCCCACACATAACATACCATGCCAGAGTCACTGAAGAACCACATTTGCAATGGAAAATATATCCTAAAATATCTCATTTTAGCGATGTAATCGGCGGTCCCGCTACCCAAATCTGAAAAATCGAGTTTCTTACGCGTGTATGTAAGAAATATGGGTACCATAAAATGAGCTTTATTTCAAGTATTTTTCAGATTTAGAGCCCGATTTTGTGTTGGTCGCAAGCTCAAAAGTATCTCATCGCATGTATTAAATCAATGCAGCCGGACCCCGCCACGCACACACAATATGTCTGTCTAATTCAGATTCCAACTTCCGATCACCGCTGTGCCTGTCTTCGGCCAAGCGAGCACCCGGGAGCTCCGGCGTGGGATACCTGCTCCGCCCGCTTGTGCTATACATAAGCGCGGAAACGCACGGCAGCATGGGGAATTTGCTACACCAGGAGTGTGGTTGTCCATGGTGCAATACACTGAACAGACAGGCATATTCTTTAAAATATTCTTTAAATATCAAATTCGGAATGGAAATACAACGAGCATGGTATCAATGTAATCGAGCAGTCGCAGGCCTAAAAAATCACACTCGTCATAGGTTTACCGTTATGGTAAAATATGCAAATGATATGAGTATGACCTCATACCTTCTGAATACAGGCAATTCTGTCTATTAAGGCCACCCAAGGGAATCACAAAAAGTGGTCTTTTTTGACAGGTGGCCTTTGCAGACAGGTTTGACTGGAACTTCCAGAAAGGTACCATTTCAATGCATGACCAGTATTCTCCTTTTTAAACTTGAATTAACAGATGGCCCGAACCCAGAAGAACAAGGCTACCAGCGGCCATCTGGGTATGCTCAAAGCCAAGCTCGCCAAGCTGAGAAGAGAACTCATCACTCCTAAAGGAGGTGGAGGAGGAGGGGCAGGAGAAGGTGGGTATCAACTTAAAATAAATAAAAAGTAGGGTGCTTCACAAGCAAATATTTCAGTATTTAAAATTGGAACATCACGGAAGGAGTATGTACAGATGTATGCGAAGCATGAAGTCCGTGGGCTGGGCTCCAGAGCTTGCTTAAGTTAAGGGCTGCAAGGTTTTAAGATGTAATATTTTCTTAAATAGAAATGAAATTGGGGTCTTCTTTCGATTGCAATTGAGTTATGGTATCCTCTTACTTGCAAATTTTAATTCGCTCGTCACCAAATCAACCTCAAGCTTTTCTCAATTTTATGAAATCTTTTAGATGTCATTAGTAACACGTTATCATGCAAATTGGGATGTTTGTATCATTTGTGCTACCACTTTCTTTGATATTTTAATTTTTCAAACAGTTTGAGTCAAATTAAGCCTAATGATCTCTTTTGGTAATTCAGGATCAAATCTGATAGATCGTGAGTAAGTCTATACTTTAAAGCCAATAATATTGAAATCATGAATTTGTCACTAGTCATGGATTTGTCACTAGTCATGGATTTGTTAAACGGGTTGTCCACTTCCTGACATCTCTGTAAGTCATGGACAAAGATATGACTGTCATGGAGTTTGTTCATGGAACAAACTCCTGTATAGGAAGACAACCTGCCTATAAAGGCCACATTTTTTTTCCTATGAAAAATTATGTCCTAGCAAAACTTGTTCTAAAGCTAGGAACCTTTCTAGAAAGACCGCAGGTTTGATTACTTCATCGAGAAAGAGACTGAAGATGTGTCACAGTAAATAACCATTTGGTCTGATATCAAGTTGTCCAGTCAGACCATTCCCCAATTTTTCCCATGGCTTTTCATCTAAACTTACTTAGTTTTGTAAATCATGACAGAAATTGAAAAATCTTTGTTTTTATTGTTTCTCCACAGGATTCGATGTTGCCAAGACTGGAGATGCTAGAATAGGCTTTGTTGGTAAGATGCATCGCAAAGCATTGTTCACAAAGAATGTTTTATTGTCTGAAGTTGATATTTCGTACAAATTTGTGTAAAACATAAATTTTAAAGCAATCTTAATTGGAATTTGCTCAATTTAAAGCATCCTGTGTTGATTAGTGTTTAAAATAAAGAGCTACTGCAGAGATGCCAACCCTCCCGATTTCGTCGGGAGGCTCCCGATAATTCACCCCAACTCCCGACCTTACGATTTCCATCCTTATCCTCCCGATTTATTTTAATTTTTTTTTTTTTGGCGCTTATCAGTATAAATATCTGTGAATTGAATGAGAAATATTGTCTGCTAACTTTAGCATGTAGTAATTCCACTATGTTAAAAGACAAATTAAGAGTAGCAAAAGATTGTTTCAGCATATGGATCGCCGTATCCAATGTGTGGATATTGACACAGAATCCAAATGGCGGAAAATCAGCAAAAGAAGACCAAGAAATGGTCTCAGAAGTATAAGACCGAATACAGTATCAAGTACCCGTGTTTTCGGAAGTCTGAAAGGAATTCATCATGCATTTTGTACAATTTGTATGTTATTTTTAAAAAAGTGGGAATTATTTAACTAAATACACATGTAAAATGCTCCAAAATAAGGCTCAGATTGCACCAGAGAGCATCTAGAACCCCAGAGCTTCCAGGGCCCTAAGGCGGGCCCTGGACCCTGGCCGCATGGGTCGGGCGCTACGCGCTCGTGATGTGCGCTATGCGCACATTATTTGGTGTCGGTTACAAATCCTCCCTATTTCGGATTTCCAAAAGTTGGCATCTCTGCTACTGGTCATGTAAGTTTTGCATAAGTTTTGCATTGCAGTCTTTAGATTTAAAACACTCTCTATTTGTGTTGAACAGTAATATCATACTTAATCAAATTCTTTTGATTAGTAATTCAATATCATTAACTGTGAGAATATGAATGAAATCACAGACGCATAGTTTAGAAAATCCTCTTTATCTTATCATTTCAGAAATAATAGATTCATAGTGTTTTCTCATTATTTTATCACTTGTTTGTTTCCTTTTGTTGTTGATAGGGTTCCCTTCAGTGGGCAAGTCTACCCTTCTAAGTAACTTGGCTGGTGTGTATTCTGAGGTAGCTGCCTACGAGTTCACCACGCTCACCACGGTGCCCGGTGTTATCAGATACAAGGGAGCCAAGATTCAGGTACGTTATCAACTAGTCTAAAATCCAAAAATCATATATCAACACTCCAATGGGAGGCCCGTCTTCTGCTAGCTACAATAGTGCCTGTAACAACCACAATGTCCAGTTACCAATAATCCAAGTGATGTAACATGCAGAGTTTGCAGAGTACCAAGTTATCTCAACTCCATTGTTATAAACTTGGAAATCCGGAGCCGAGCCGAACTGATTCAAACATACTGGCAGATAGGAATTGATTCTCAACATGTACCCTTCATTTTCTCCATCCCTTCTCAAGGCTTCAGTGTCCACCAAACGCCCTTCTTGTCCGGTTAGCTGACATCTCAAAATATGTTATAATTATTGCGTGTTTACGCTTTGAAATACATCTCTGACTAGAGCTTTGTTAATTTTTCTTTCATAATGATTTTCTTTTAATCCACATATTTTTGTTTTGTTTACCGTAGTTGCTTGATTTACCTGGTATTATTGAAGGAGCCAAAGACGGAAAAGGAAGAGGAAGACAGGTTATTGCAGGTGAATTTTCTATTCTTTTAATTTCTTATTCTTTACACAGTCTTTCCACTAGACAAGTGGACAACTTAATTCTATTCTTTGGCTACTGTACACATTTAAATTTCAGTTTTGTAGCACATTTATGAAGCGAAGCAGCAATTTCTCATGGTCTTTCCATCACTGTTGTTCAATATTCATTTTAGTTTCCATTTTGTAGCTTGTTTAGATAAAGTAGCAATTTCTCAACAATCTTTACGCTAGTATAGTATGAAAAATACAAGAACAGAACCTGATTATGTGGAAGAATTTGATAGTAATATAGCAGTATTTTTTGTTTTGATCATTACAAAAATGCTCAGTGGAAGGCCCTGTTATAAATTTGTGTCAGATTTGTAAACTTGAACAACCGTGTCAACAGCAGCAATACTAAATGTATTGAATGATTCTAGGACAATACCCCCTGGAAAACTGCACTTTCTTTGATTACTACCAAAACCAAATTCTCAACTTCTAGCCTAAACCAAAAACTTAATCTCAAAACTAACCCTAAAACTAATCTAAAACCCAACTGCATCCTTAAACATGTGTATTAAAAAACAACATAAAGTAATTGTCGTTAGGGCAAATGTGGGAGCACTCTTAAAGGAGTAGCTTTGTTAACCATAAGGTAATAATTTCAGAAGTAATTGTCATAGGAGGCAGTTTTTCAAGGTGTAGTAAAGTTGATTTACAGTGAGATGTACTGAAGATAAAGGAGAGTAGTTTAAACCCTGAATATCATCCTTTCTTTTTGTTTCCAGTGGCAAGGACCTGCAGTCTGATCCTGATCGTACTCGATGTTCTCAAACCCCTCAAGCATAAGAAACTGATTGAACACGAGCTGGAAGGCTTCGGCATCAGGTATTTTTTTTGTTTTAAATGATGTTCGGTGGATTAAGAATAATGCTCCCTCTGTTGTTCTTACCCATTCAATTAGGGTAATATCCCACATACTCACAAGTTTTTTTTTTCTGTTCATCAAGAGTATATTTAAACGTGCAGCACCTCGTCATAGAAGTAACATTTGTAGCTTGTATTTGTTAGACAGTTTTGCCTAATGGCACCCCTATCATACAGAACAAAATATTTTGGGTGATCGGTTCCCTTTAAGTTTGAAGCACCAATGTACATTTTGATGTGTCATCAGCTATGTGAGAGTGAAAAATAATAACTGGTGCCACTTTGACGAGGCCCAGCTGACTCGTTTAGATCTTTACCCTTTGTATACCGGAGCCGAGTGGTCCCTGTATCTTGCCTATCGGATAAAGATGATTAACGCGAAATCCAACCAAATAAACGAACTACTCTACAAGAAAGCAGAAAAATCAGAGAAGCAAACTGATAAGAAGGTTATGAAGATTTGAAAGTTGTAATCACTATACGTATTGGCACTTCAAATTGAGCGTTAATGTTGATGTGATGTAGTGCCGGACTACTGTTCCAACATATAAAATGACTAAAATTTGAATTTTCCATAAATTCATTGCTCAGGAGGGTCTTTTTCTTTAGAGGACCCATAATAATATGCTATCTATAATATATTTTGAGTAGTACCCCAAGGGAGAAGGAACTTACGATAAAAATAGAAATTAATATTTTTGCACACAGCAAATCATGGGAGAAATATCCACGTCCTACGTCACAATCCACTAACCAAGCTACCAATCAGAGATTCACATAAACTTAGTGATCTCATATTTCAAACATTCATAAATTCCTGTCCGATTCATTTCAAACCAGGCCTGATAAAAACCTGATTTAAATCGGTTTCCCGCTTTTTTTGATTTGTCCCGATTTTTTCCTGTTTTTTTTTCCTTCTTCCCGATTAAAAAAATAAAAAAAATAAAAAATTACCAGATTTTTGTTCTTCTTCCCTCTTTTATTCTGATTTTACCGATCTCCCCGTTATTTTCTCTAATCTTCCCTATTTTGCCCTATTTTTCCCCCAATTTTCTTACTCGAAAGGGGGGAATGTTGTTAGATGCTCACTATCACCCCTGTTTCAAACTTTTGCCATCCTGTTTCTGTTATATTTCGACGTGATCTTTGATTTGCAGGTTGAACAAGAAGCCACCGAACATAGGATACAAGAGGAAGGACAAGGGAGGGATCAACTTGACCTCTACCTGCATCCAGTCGGTGCTTGACCTCGATACCGTCAAGACCATCTTATCAGAGTACAAGATACACAATGCTGATATCACTTTAAGGTACGGTACACCATAGACACACCGGTAACCTGATACTGTGCAACGTATAGCTGTGGTAACAATTGCTTCATGGACAATTCTAAAACGAGTCCAATTTTCAAATAGACCAATCACTTTCCCCTTCCTTCCCCTCCCCCTAAATCTACCCTAAGAAACAGTCACTGTCCAATCATGAAGAAAAAGAAAGAAAAAGAAAGAAAAAGAAAACCCTGAAATTGTACAACATAAAGCTGTAATAACAATTGCTTCATTGATAATTCTTAAACTAGTCCAATTTTCATCTACACCAAAAATTTCCTCTTCCTTCCCTCCCCTAAATCTACCCTGTTTTAACATCCTCAATGTTTCATCTCATGAAAGATTTTGGTTTTACAATATTGATGAATGAGAATGCTATTTATCAGTGATGGGTGACATTGTCTTTCTAATTTGTTTTTCATTTTAGATCTGATTGTATTGTGGATGACCTAATTGATGTGATTGAAGGAAATAGAGTCTTCGTCCCATGTATCTACGTACTCAACAAAATTGATCAGATCTCTATTGAGGTAAGCCTTCTCTTATTTTGTGATATGATTAATAAAACAGAGATTTTATCCCATGTATCTATGTACTCAACAAAAATGATATGGGATGTTTCACAAAGATCCTAAGTTGGACTTAAAAATTATGGCAAGCCGTTAGCATCTATGAAAATATTTTGTAAAAGTTATTTTAAAAGGTATAAAATGTTGATTCAAATCATTCATATTTTCTATAATCGAGGAGATTTCATCTTGATGTGGAATTATTAAAAGTCTAAAATACTTAAATTTTCGCTTTTAAATATCTTTCATTTTAAGGTCTCAAATGGCTCTCCATAATTTTATGGCCAACTTAGAGTTAAATTGGACTTAGGATCTTTGTGAGACATCCCCCCCCCCCCTCCAGATATTTATCGAGGCAAGCCATCTCTCAACCAAAACGGTCATTTTAAGGGTTCTATTGATCATCTCTTTTCCTCCAATTGGCAAATTGGCAACAGTGGTATTTTGTCTTCTTTGTTACATCTTCTTGACAACATGTCTTCTTTCTAACAGGGTTTATAACTCCAGCAAGGCTGATGTCAGACTGACAAGGGCATGAACTAAAAGTTACACAAACCCAAACGGCCAAGAATTGGTCGGTTTGGACTCAGTGTAGCGTCAGTTTGGTGGTACGAATGGGGTATTACATGAGCTGATACTGTGGAAGATTTTAGAAATTGCCAATTTGGATTCTGAAGTTTTCAACTGTGTTGCCAACGTTTAGGCTTTTAATCCTTGAATTTCTGTACAAAATTCTAGGGTGTCAGATGGCACACAATGTAGCAGAAAAGTATGCATTCAAGTAGAAGAACAGTTTAAAAATCTAATATATCTTTCCAGGGGGGTGTTTCACAAAGACTAAGATTGACTTTATTGAAGTTGGACTTAACTATGGCAGACGTTCAGGCCACTGTTTGCTCTCACCATTATGATCTTTAGATAATATTTTTTCCTTCAATAGTGAATTATCAAAAAATATAAACTCTGTAGATTTGTGACCATGATTTGTACGTCCCTTGAGAGACCAATGCCAGTAAATGGTGAGAGCAAACAGTGGCATGAAGGGCCTGCCATAGTTAAGTCCAACTTGAAGTTGATCTTACTCTTTGTGAAACACCCCCCTAGATGCATTTTAATTGCAATAGAATGTTGTTCCAAGGTTCCAAGCAGCATGAGAGGCAAATTTAATCTTTGTTTAAAGATGAACTCCAGTTCTGGTAAAAAAAAAAGAAAATTAATTATCACAGAATCAAACGAAACTTACACTGAATGTTCAAGATTACAAATAAATGACATGTGCCGAACAATTTTGGAAGAAAATGTGTACTGGCTGAGTAATGAGCATAGAAAGACAAGGAAATCAAGGTAGTACTAGCCCCGACACCATTTGTGTTGTCCCATATATAGCTTTCTGTGTACAGTGCTTGTTACTTTACCAAGACTCGGCCAAATTCCACACCTTTTCTTTCACAATGCAATCGCATTACCAGAACTCACCTTTATCTTTAATTTCTGTATTAAATCTCCACCCGGTTCCAGGAATTGGACGTCATCTACAAGATCCCTCACTGTGTTCCGATATCCGCCCATCACAAATGGAACTTTGACGACTTGCTGGAAAAGATCTGGGACTACTTGAGCCTGATTAGAATGTAAGTTGTGTTAGCATCAATCTAACTGTATGAAGCTTTCATTTGATTTGATTTGATATGGTTTTATTCGAATATTCAACAATACAGCTGGAGGCTGATGCAAGTGAATTTACAAGGTAAAAATAATTCCATAGACATATAAATATAATTATATGCTTTAACACTTTTAAAGGGAGGCTTTACTACTGCAGCTAGAAGGGATTAGACCACCCAGTGAGCCATCGAGGTCACTGTGACAGGTGGCTATCCCATTATAAACTCAGCTCTCATTTAACATAAGAAAAAGAGGATCATGGGGGACCAACAGGCACCGATTTTGGAAGTTTTCTATATAGAGGGAGCAAGTAGCTACAAGTAGGACAGTGTGCCTTTAAATGAATCCAGATATAAACAAAACATAGTACATAAATCATAAATAATGAAAACAATAATAATATTGAGTTCGGTTTGAATACTTGGATATGAAATTAATAGAAAATCAAAGGGTATAAGATCAGATATACAGTTTGAGAGTCTGTGCAGGACATTTTGATAATGTATTAAGAGAAAAATTATTATTGATCATTACAAAATTTACATGAAGTATATATAAAAAATAAATCGATGAAATACAATTATTAAATATTGTTATGTATGATCTTCATGAATACGTGATGTAAAACCCGGCTTGAAAACATAAAATTACATTTATTGAAATAACATTAATAATTATTGCATTGATCAACTTCATGTTCATGGAGGTAGGTGCTCCAACAAGTGCTCCGATGATAATTGCTCCAGGCATTAGTTTTACAAAGATGTAGGATTAGGGTCAGGTTTAGAGTTGCTATAAGGTGTTGATTAGGTTTAGGGCGTTTTCGTAAAATAACCAAATCTATGCATGTGACTTTGTGAAGCACCTCATACAAATTATTTCATTCACCTGTTTAACAAATTAATTTCTCTTATCAGTCAGAATTCAAATTGCATACATTAATGGTTGCTAGGTAGGAAAAACATTATGGCTTTACCTGCTTTACAACACGTAATATACCGGTATGCAATTTAAAATTTGCATTATGACTTCCGAAATACAATTACAATTTGCATTCTGACTTTTGAAGTACAATTACTTGTAACAGGTAATTGAAATAATTTGTATCCCTGCACTAAGTATAAATTTGGTTACATTACGAAAATGCACTATTTAGTACACATGACGTGGCCCTTATCTGCCCATGCGCAGAATGTGTATCCACGAACTGGCTAATAAATTTCCATTCAACAATGGTCACCTCTTAACGTGATGCCATGTCGTGGACGAGTGGATATGTCACCGGACTGTGGGTCACAAGGTCCGCGGTTCAAGTCCCACCGCGGCACTAATGTCCTTTGGCAAGACATTGATCTACATTTGCCACTCTCCACCCAGGTGTTAAATGGGTACCCGGTAGGATGCGAAAGCTTACGTGCTTAGATTAGCAAGTGTGCACATGTAAAAATGACGCCTGGCTGAAATACTCCCCAGGGAGTGGAGAATGTGCATACATTGTATGCGGGTAAGCCTGAATCCGATGACCGGGGTAGTAATATGATTGCAGGGCCCTCAGGGAGAACAGTATGAATACTGATGAGGCTACCCTGGGTAAACAATTATTAATATTATTATTATGTTTTTCATCTTCCATCAGATACACCAAGCCTAAAGGTCAGCTGCCGGACTACGAGAGCCCCGTCGTACTCAAGAGTGAGATCTGTACCGTGGAAGACTTCTGCAACAATCTACACAAGAGCATCCTCAAAGAACTCAAATAGTAAGAAAACCAGCAGACCTGCCTGCCAACCAGTACCATTTAGTCGTATTTTGTACAATTTTTCAATGGCAAAATGCCCATTCTGTCCTGTAAAGTATCCTACAAGCATCTCACATCTGCAATTTGGGAATGTTCATCGGTTCATCAAACTCATGAAACTCATAAAAACTATGCATATTCAAGCAATGATACATTTAAAAAAAATTCTTCCTGTATGTAGGAACTGTAAGAGGCATTGATCCGCATAACAATACAATACAATAAAGTCATTTCTATAGCGCTCTTACAAACTAACTGTTGTTTCACGCTTTACATAAAAGTTATCAAAGAATCTATTGTTGATCATGGCCAAAGAGGAGAGTTTTGAGACATTTTCGGAAGACATCCAGCGAAGGTGCTAATCGGATGAAACGTGGAAGCTCATTCCAGAGTCGAGGAGCACATGCATGGAAAGCATTGTCGCCAGCTTTGGTGTATGTTCGAGGAACATGTCCTTGTTTTGGGATTAAAGAATACAGTTTTTGAACTCCAGAGGTTGGCAGGTCTGAAAGAGTTGTGATTGCTGATCCAAATCAATCGCAAGACCTCTAGTCAATCACAAGTTTGCAGTCCATATCTCATATGTACATACATTGATATCAGTTGCAAATATTAAAGTTGCGATTTATTTTAACTCTTTAATCAGACAGGGCCCAGCTTTTCCATAATTCCCCCTCCCCAAATCATAGTCATTTGCACTTGCCATGGTCGATTGTTCAGCATCGTGATCGTCTGTAAAACTGGTGCCTGGGTAGAATGCTCCCCTTGGAGTGGAGAATGTACTGTTGTGAGTGGGCAAGCCTGAACCCGGTGACCAGAGTAATAATGATATCTGTAAGGTGCTTAGGGACATCAAAAGATGTATTATGCACTATGTAAACCCAGTACGTATTATTAATATTGTGAGAAATATTACCATTGTTGAGGAGTGATTTCTTCAATTATATGAAGTAAACTGTAAACATGTCCATTATTGTTCAGGAAGAAAAATACTGTTTGGTTGTTTCTCCGCATTATTCCTATGTTATTTTATATTTACTCCCTTAGTGCGCTGGTATGGGGCTCATCTGTTAAGCACACTCCCCAGAAGGTTGGTAGAGAGCATACACTGAAGGACGAAGATGTCATTCAGATTGTCAAAAAGTGAGTAAATTGTTCATTTATGGCGTCAAACTACCATTAGGCCTTTAAAAAAAAAGGTGTTGTATTGCAACCGAGCCAAAAATCTTGAAATCTACAGTCAGCTTTTTAAAAAAAGTTTTTTTTTTTTAAACCGTTTTTTAGAGAAAAAAAATATTAAAGCATTCAAATCTGAGAAATGTCAGTCCAAAGAGGGAGAAAAATAAGAAGAAAAAAAACGGCCGACCCATGTTTTGGCACCTATAGGGCAATACAACATCTTTTTTTTTTAGGCCTTATCTTAATTTTTTAATTTTTTTTTTTAAAGGTAATACAAAGTTTGGGGAAATTTTGAAATTTGGCTGGATAATGATTATTTACAATTTTGATACATTTGGATGCCCCTGTGGATGTATTATAAGCACTTGAAAATTTAGCCCCTAAAACACTTCTGCTTTCGAGAAGAATTGTATATCAAAATTTACCGGTGCTCCCGATACAAATTTCAAGTAGCACTTACGGCCATACAACTGCGACCATGAAAATCTCAGAATATGTAGTTGTGATATATAATTTCCAAAAGGGAATAGCCAATCGGTCCATTTTAGTCAAGAATCGTTGTTTTATGTGTAGACCATATGGGAATAGATTAATGGAGTAGTAGACTAACTGGTTAACCAACTAGGATGACCATTGGTATGCATGTTTTTTCAATACATTACTCCATTGGGAGGTAGTTATAGTGCCAAGCCAATAACCATGTAATTTGTCCATATTTCTGTCTTTTGAAGATCGGTTTCTTCTTTTATTTTAAATGATTCTTATATTTGATGCAGCAGGTCACATTTTGATATTAAGTTTTTATGTAAGATAAGTTGATGTCTATTTCTATGTGAATATGGATATTCAATTTGAACTTTGGAGAAAAAAAAAAGATATCAAATCAGAGAATTAAAATATAAGACAGATGAAACTTGAGAGTAAACTGTTTTTAGAGTGAGATAATTGCATTGTTTCATGATAAACCTAACTTATTTTCGGTAACTCTCTTTCTCTCTCTCTCTCTCTCTCTCCCTCTCCCTCTCCCTCTCTCTCACTCTAGGGTATGAACATGATGCTCACTGAGACACCTAATCATCCACTTCAAGACTCCTACGACAAAGCTTACAACAAAATAAAGATATTCTTCACCTGACACTTGCAGACTGATCATATATCTTCTTTTGGATAATGAAATGGTTAACATTTTATTTTAATTCAACCGTGACACATTTCACTATGTGAAAGGTGATGTGTGTAACAGAAAATGAATCCAGTGATCATGAAATATGAAGGCTAATTTAAAGGGTCAAAGAACCCTAATCCTTACAGGTATATCATCAACTGAGGGCCAGAAGAGGCGTTAAAGAGAAGGTTGAGTTCTGGGAAGAGGTGAAAAATAATTTGTGATCATTGTATTATTCAAGTGTGGAAGAACATCAGATAAAAAATGATCCCTTAAAAGCATGGCTCTTCAAATGCCTTAATATTCTAAGTATGGCATGTAACATCATAACAATTGGGACAGATTTTTATGCCACATGTTCGTGTAGTACCATATACATCTTTCTGTGTACTTATATGCTTGATGATCAACCTTTTCTAATCGATTCCACAACGTTTCTTTCACAATGCAATCGCAAGACCAGAACTCAACTTCATCTTTAAAGGGTCGAAGAACCCTAATTTTAACATGTTTATCTTCAACTAAGGGCCAGAAGGCTGTTAACTCTGTGTTCTAGGACATGGGTAAACACCTTTCTAGCTGTACGCAGATTTTTTTTTTTTTTTTTAATAACAGCTTTCCTTGGGTCATTATATGAAAAAAAATACAGAATATATTTTGAAGTGGACTATCATTCAGCAGGGTCATGTGGTTGCCGGAGATGATTTATGCAAATGGTTGCTACTTCCTTTTAGAGTGGTATATTAACAGAGAGGTACGACCATGCTATAAATCAGGTATCCTAAACTGTATTCCATGTCTTGTTTGCTTGATGGATTATCGTAAATGGGTTTAGATATATGCAGTACTTCACACACACACTTTTATGATTAGAGATAAGCTTAATTAGAGGCTATTACAAAGTTTACTGGGTCATTAGTACCGATTTCTTAATGGGTTATTGGATGATAGGAGGGATGATGACTACCCCCACTCCATAAATTTGATAATTTTCAAGATAAAACTCATAAATATTCTAGTTCTTTGTTTTATGCTGTCATACAGAAGGGGAACATTGGTAGTACATGATTTATCTTCCATTCAAGTCATTGTGTTTCTTTTGAGTCTGAAGGCTGTTAACTATGTTTTAAAGTAAATGAGTTAAAGGTTTTAGGTAACTTTGCCTCTGATTCTAAACAAAATCCTGGACTTAGCTCTTGATGCAATCATGATTATAAACCTTGAGGTTTATGAATCTCATGGCTTTTACAAGCCAATCGCATGTTTGATTATCAAGATATTTATGATTGGAAATCAAAATTTCAAAAACTGTTTTCCAACTGTCTTTTATGACACTACAGCCTATTGGGGAAAATAAGTACTAGGGTATGGTAAAAAAATGGTCACTCAAAGATTTTTTACAATTTTTTGAAGCACAAGTTTCATGATCATTTTGAAGCGCAATTTTCTTTAGGGCTTCAATATTATACCTATCACACATAGGGCCATGCATCTGTAAAACTGGAAACCTTGTTAAGCAATGCCTTTAACGACCACCTGGGTCTTCACAGATGACTTGGAGTAGGGCCAATATGAAATATATATATTTTTTTGGTGGTTTTCTGTATCATGGGATAAGAGAGGAAGGAAATGGCTACATGTGTTTTACCGAAAATGCTGATAGGAGGCGCATGACATATCACTGCGGTTGATGAACCCATGAATTCTGTACATGTTGAAATTCTAGAAGGAAATCTGAATCTTGTCATGCATGTCTTTTCTTAGACATGTATCATTGCCAGATGCATGTGTGTTTTTTATTGCTGTATGGGACAAAAGGGGGAAAAGAGAGATCATTTCCACTTCTATTGCCATTTGCACAGGAAGGGATATTTCAATTGCGTTATTAGTTGTACCAAGGAGTTATTCTTACTAACCATGCACCAGTAATTCAATATTTTTTCCCCTTTTTTTTTCTTCTGATGATCAAGAAATACATTATACAGTAGGCTTGCGGTTGCACCATGTGAGAGAGAGGGAGAATTGGGAAGTCCTTAAAAGGACTCGATAATCTTTCTTTCTTGTGTGTGTGTAGTCAACCGCAAGCCTACTGTCTACATCACCATGCAAGCCGATACTTATGAGCAGCATCTAAAGATATAGATTGTTTTTATAGACTGGGAATTCTTGATTTGTTATTTTGAGGAGTGCCCATTGTATTTACCAGATTTAATTGTTAGTGCCATCCTCATACATACAAAAAATAAATGTGATAAGAATTAAGATATTTCATTAGAGCCGAATAGAAGCCATTTTATTGATAGTGTTACACTCTGGAATGGCTTCCACTACTAAAAACATGTCATATATGTCATATATATCACCTAGTAGTCAGATACCTGGTAAAGACCGACAGATCTTGGACAATGTGTAATGCAAAACAGGGTGAAGAGGGACATTAATATAAATGGGGTCAAAATGTAATGATTTTAGGGGGCATAATGCTTTTCTCTTGGTAGGATGCAAACTCTTCATATATGCCATTGGTGATGAATCGAAATACATAATTTGTCTGCATCATTATCAAGAAATAAATTATGTCCATTCATTTTTTTTCAAAATCTCTTCCCCCCAATTTTTGTTTGTCCTAATTCACCTTAGTGTCCCTTGTTTTATTGTCCATCTTAGACTTTTTTCCCCTTTTTTTTTATTAGATTGCTTCTAGAGTGATATTTAAAAGCTATGTCTGATCTGAAACTTTTGCTGATGTAATGCCAGTATAATGCCATTCTCTGTTACTAGTAAACCTCTCAGATTTCACTTGGGGATATGGGTGTGTTGCCAACTTTGTGGTGTCGTCCCATTGTATGTTAATGTTACCAATACAGAAAGTGAAATTGCACAATCGTTCTTGTTTGACCACATTGTTGTAGCAAAAAAAAAAAAAAAACTTAAATATACATTGTCCAGTTATGCTTTTATTTCTCCATGAGTACTTTAAAGAGCAATGTGATCGATTTGACTTTGTTAATGTTTTAAAAAATCAATGTTGATTGATTTAACTATGTAATTGTTTCATTAAGGGAAATCAATATGGTGAATTCTGCATTAGGGCACCATGAGTAGTGATATTTTCATTTTCTTCTTGAATTGTTCTTTGGGGGTTGGGGTAGGGGTTGATTGACCTGGGGGGTGATTCACTAACGTACATGAATATTCATATGCGTGCATAATTATTCACGCTGAGATTGATCCCAGCCTAAAAGCGATTTAGTGCACCAGTCAGGTAGAATCAACTTTAAGCTGGGATTGAAATCAATCCCCAAAAATTGCTCTTAAGAACGATATCGT
Organism: Strongylocentrotus droebachiensis; assembly: GCA_035222895.1. Classification (NCBI taxonomy): domain Eukaryota; kingdom Metazoa; phylum Echinodermata; class Echinoidea; order Camarodonta; family Strongylocentrotidae; genus Strongylocentrotus; species Strongylocentrotus droebachiensis. The sequence continues at coordinate 86,815 of JAVYIG010007903.1, forward strand.
TCCCAGTTAGTGAATCACCCCCCTGTGTGGAGTTTATTTTTTCATATAAAGATCAGTCGATAAGAATAATTAAATATTTCCTTCATGTGCTTATAAACGCTTTTAAGATAGGCATTGGAATTTTGATTGTCAATAAAACTTTATAACACATGTACAAGTAATAATGGCATTTGATCTTTCATTCTTGTGAGTATCAATCAGTGAATTGAATTGAAATGGTATTCATTAAACAGTCCACATGGCAGCCCAATACAAGGGCTGAATTGCATGAGTTTACAAAGTAAAAGCACACACACAGAAACATGTCTTACACATCTGTATATCATAGTCATACAATATCATGAAGGAGAGAGAGAGAGAGAGAGTGATAGAGAGAGAGAGAGAGAAAGTGAGAGAGAGAGAGAGAAGGGGTTGGGAGAGACGAGACAGAAGGGAGAGGAGAGAAACAACGATATTGAAGCAGAGGTGTGACAGTAAAATATGTAATAATTGTGTTAAATGATTTAATAATTAATCGTCTGTTATGGGTTATGCCACTTTATATATTTTAGATGACATATTGCAAAAAAAAAATTTCTCGAGCGGAGGTAACGTGTAGGGGAAATAGAAGGGAATTGACGGAAAGGGATAGAAAGGAGGAAAAGAGAAAGGGAGAAGAAGGGTACGAATAAATGTTTTCAGAGAAGTGACCATATGCATCATAGCCCCAATTATCACAACATTCCATGTAGCTTACTAGGTTATACGAGTATGGGCCCAGCTCGACAAATATCTCAACCATCTCAACCATACTCTATCTCAACCATACTCTATCTCAACCATACTCTATCTTAACCATACTCTATCTCAACCATACTCTATCTCAACGATACTCTATCTCAACCATACTCTACCTCAACCATACTCTATCTCAACCATACTCTATCTCAACCATACTCTATCTCAACCATACTCTATCTCAACCATACTCTATCTCAACCATACTCTATCTCAACCATACTCTATCTTAACCATACTCTATCTTAACCATACTCTATCTCAACCATACTCTATCTCAACCATACTCTATCTCAACCATACTCTATCTCAACCATACTCTATCTCAACCATACTCTATCTTAACCATACTCTACCTCAACCATACTCTATCTCAATCCTACTCCATCTCAACCATACTCTATCTCAACCATACTCTATCTCAACCATACTCTATCTTAACCATACTCTATCTCAACCATACTCTATCTCAACCATACTCTATCTTAACCATACTCTATCTCAACCATACTCTATCTCAACAATACTCTATCTCAACCATACTCTATCTTAACCATACTCTCTCTTAACCATACTCTATCTCAATCCTACTCTATCTTAACCATACTCTATCTTAACCATACTCTATCTCAACAATACTCTATCTTAACCATACTCTCTCTTAACCATACTCTATCTCAACCATACTCTATCTCAACCATACTCTATCTTAACCATACTCTCTCTTAACCATACTCTATCTCAATCCTACTCTATCTTAACCATACTCTATCTCAACCATACTCTATCTTAACCATACTCTATCTCAACCATACTCTATCTCAACCATACTCTATCTCAACCATACTCTATCTTAACCATACTCTATCTCAACCATACTCTATCTCAACCATACTCTATCTTAACCATACTCCATCTCAACCATACTCTATCTCAACCATACTCTGTCTTAACCATACTCTCTCTTAACCATACTCTAGTATCTCAATCCTACTCTATCTTAACCATACTCTATCTTAACCATACTCTATCTCAACCATACTCTATCTTAACCATACTCTCTCTTAACCATACTCTATCTCAACCATACTCTATCTCAACCATACTCTATCTTAACCATACTCTCTCTTAACCATACTCTATCTCAATCCTACTCTATCTTAACCATACTCTATCTCAACCATTCTCTATCTTAACCATACTCTATCTCAACCATACTCTATCTTAACCATACTCTCTCTTAACCATACTCTATCTTAACCATACTCTATCTCAACCATACTCTATCTTAACCATACTCTCTCTTAACCATACTCTATCTCAACCATACTCTATCTTAACCATACTCTATCTCAACCATACTCTATCTTAACCATACTCTCTCTTAACCATACTCTATCTTAACCATACTCTATCTCAACCATACTCTATCTTAACCATACTCTATCTTAACCATACTCTATCTTAACCATACTCTATCTCAACCATACTCTATCTTAACCATACTCTCTCTTAACCATACTCTATCTCAACCATACTCTATCTCAACCATACTCTATCTTAACCATACTCTCTCTTAACAATACTCTATCTCAATCCTACTCTATCTTAACCATACTCTATCTCAACCATACTCTATCTCAACCATACTCTATCTTAACCATACTCTCTCTTAACCATACTCTATCTCGACCATACTCTACCTCAACCATACTCTATCTTAACCATACTCTCTCTTAACCATACTCTATCTCAACCATACTCTCTCTTAACCATACTCCATCTCAACCATACCAATCATATTCTGTCTCAACGTTTTGATAGGTTGTACCTCTGATCGTCTTCAGAATAAATGTGTAAGGTTGGATAGGGGTTTATATAACCTTCGCTGGGATCCACTGTATCAGTCGGATGGTTCTGATTAGTTGGCAATTAGGGCTGAATCATGTTGGCAGTGATTATTCTAAAAAGCACAGATCGTGACGTCTTCATGTGTAAAAGATCGTTGGATATTTTGGGGGTTAGCCTATTTGGGCTTATATATATTCATATCATAAACTGTAATGCTGATAAATCTGTTTTCTTTTTTTTTCAAGGCAGATTTATTTCTGCATTTATTAACAAAATCAAAATTAAATATGCAAAGAACATTTTTCTCAATAAAATTGATATAAGAAAACAATGAAATTAGAACAGTTATACAACACAAAATATATAAATGTGACAATAATCTGACCATATTATTATACTAATAAATAAATACAGTAGACCAACCATCTCTTTTTATCAGATTCTTTCTGTATATACCTTCAAAACAAAACACAATATTTAAACAAATGTGTATACCCTTGCTTGTTGAATTTATTTCTCACAAGCAGTGTTAAATATCGAACCAGAAAAATGGCAATAAACATGGTTTTTTCAATAGCTCGATGGCATAGTAGTACTTGAATACACATTAAAATGTTCTTTGGTAGTGTTCGTGTACAATTATATTACAATGATAAAAAGTTAAACACATTAATTCAATTTACAAATAGTATACCACGCAAATGTTAAAATTCTAATTTCTTGAGTGAACACAAATTATACAAAACTTATTTCTGATTTCCGTCGTTCAAGTTTAGTTCTTGACCATTTTTAAACATTATTTTACGAATGATCTGCAAATTTAAGAGCCAATACGTTCATGAGAATATAACAAATAAGTTCATATTGCAAAGACGAACAATAAATCTAATGCCCTTTACATCGGTACATTACTGCTATCCATATGGATTAAAAAAATGTACATAATAATGCATTTAAATAATTGAGATGCAAAGGTGTACAGTGTGCACCAATTAAGTATTGCAACTGACAATAGTTAACGTTGTAGCATGATTTATCTTAAACTGAATGGTCCGTATTTCAATTTCAATTCAATTTCAATTTATTTATGTTTCCAACAAAACATTTCAAATCAATTAAAAATATTTACAACAAATGTTGGAATACGTATTGGAAACAAAGGGGTCCACTAAAAAGTAATGCACAAGTGTGAACATCTCAAATGATACTTAGGATAATGAGTAACTAAATTCTACTAATTCAGTTAAATCCTGACCAAAGAAAACTTAGACTTTGGACTACTTTCCTTCGTTCAACCACCTTTTCAACAAAAACTGAAGCCCAGTGTCGGGTATAAAGTTTAGTAGAATATACGGGCAATTGACTTTAAACGTGACAGCATAGTAAACAGAGAGTCTGAAGAGAGTATTTGCTTTCCAAATATACCTTACTTATAAAATGTCCGTCATCTTCGATTACTGAACAACAATGTTTTGTTTTCAGTTCAAGATACTGAATAGAATTCTTTATAAGAAAGGTGCTTTGTTAAGATTCAAATGAGTTACAGATAACTTGTGTACATTCTGTTCGTTGGGGGGGGGGGGGTAAGGTCACCTTTTTTAGGTTAGCCGTGGGCATATTTTTTTTTTTTTTTTTTTTTTTTTAATTAAAAGAAAAAAAAAAAAATCCAAAGGGGGGGGGGGGGGGGGTTTAGGTTTTTTTAGGGGGGTTTACACACTAAAAATACCAAAGGGGGGGGGTTGAACCCCCAAACCCTCCCCCCCCCCTGCGTACGCCCCTGATTGGCTGTCCCGTAATAATGTACTTATTAAGTTTAGAAATCAAAATAAGTTGTTTGGGTTTCACGGTAATAACAGTGCCCTCAACTGTATTATGGTTATAGTAAGGAAAGAAATATTTGCAGCCAAATGCAAACATTGTTTGCCAGTTTTTGAACACATAATATCAGCTATAAAGTGTTATTATAACATGGAATAGTATAATATATATAAAACAAATCTGAAAGAAAAGAAATTTTACGAAAAAAGTGGTTACTTTTTGCAAAGTGTTTCTGATTGTTTATTTCTTCTAAAATCATTTGCCATCTAAATCTGTGATATTTAAAAAAAAGTGAACTTCAATTTATAACTGATATCTATAAATGTATTTTCTTATCATATTTTGAATGGTCAAGAATATTATTTTGAAATTCTGCATGTATAAATCAATTTGTATACATAATAAATATGTGAACGATATTATTTAATAGAGTCTCCCTGTGGAAGGGGAAAAAAACAAAAAAACAACAACAATGTTTTGAAGAAGTCACGTCAAAATCCACTTTTGACGATTATATCTGCCTCTTGACGTCATCAAACTGTTGATTTCGGTTCTCTATTTTATTTAACCGCTGATCATAGATATGAAAATGAAAACGGATAAAAAGTATGATGGCTTTGTAAGATAAAGTTCCCAATACGATACATAGTTAATTGTTTGGCGGCCTACATATATCATCTTAATCTCATTGACGTGACGGCATGGTAGAGTAGTTTTCGTTTTTGTTTGATGATTTATTACTCTATAAATAAAGAGCAATGAGTTCAATACTTCTTTCCTTATCTCTTATCTTATACCAAATATGCATCGTGGCTTTTATCACGAATGTCGGGCAAATAAAATCTTGGTTATATTGATATTTTGACAAATATTTTAAAAGAAAAATTAAAACAGCAGTGCTCATGCCATCATCCAAAATAACAGAGAATGTTAGAGAAAGTTAAATTACATTTCCATCGATCTACGTGGCCGTACAATCACGCTAAGTTCCAATAACATTTAAATAAAATATCATCAAAGTACTGAAGTTGAGTTGGATAGCACTGTCTATCAAAGTACTTTACGAATTTTGTAAACGGGACGTAACTTTGTACGTTTTCATTAAATAATGCATTTTACTTTTATAATATACAAGATACAAGATATTTTATTTGGTCTTTGCAAACAGGTTACATAGAAATTTGGTTTCCACTGGCGTTACAGTAATATTCAAGAAAATACATAATATCAAGAAATAAATACATCACGTTTATAGAAATAGATGAAATAAGGAACAAATACATGCAAAAGATAATGAAGCGAAAAAAATGGTCATTGGTACTTCAATTCATGAGTTTAACAAAAAAAAAAAAAAACTGTTCCCGTAAAATACCGGAACCCCCCTGTTCTGGTAAAAAAGTTTAATTTTTTGATTTACTGTATGTTTACTTTTTTCTCTTCAATTTACACTGGAATCGTGTTATCACACAGCATATTGACTTCTAGAGATTTGAGCAGCTGTTCTTTGAAATATTCCCGCCCTGCTTCGTCGTCTGTCCACCTCAAGTAAGGCTTATTCTTACTCAAGAACACTCGAACTAGAAACGGAAGATCTTTGTCTTCAATATGCTCCAAGAATACGATGATCACCTTCTCGACTTGCGTTTCGTTCACGTGTTCAAGCGCTAGGCGAAACTTGGTTGTAAACCATTCATCTCGAATAGACGCGTTGCTGAGAAGAAGTACTGTCTTGTAACTGTGAACGACGGAGTAGTGGACCGCGTCCAAGTAGTACATGCCGGGGATCAAATCTTCGTCTCCAAAGACCATGTCGGTATGGAGATCTTTCTCCGGGAAATGGTCCCCGATGACAGGTTTGAGGTAGTCGTCGACCCACGCCTGATCGTCGGCGGCGAACATGACGTTGGTATGATACTCGTAGTCGTCGGCATCACGCGCTTTATATAGTCTGTATCCGAACAACGACAGCTTTAGCATGAATAATCTATATCGGATCCAATATCTGTAGTGAACTGACAAACCCATACAGACTATGATTACGATAAGGAGCGAGGGAAGGCTTATGATTAAAGCGATGTTGGGTCCACAGTAGGAAGCTGGTTCGAAATCGACGATGGGTTCTCCAACGACATCTTCAAACGAAGCAGGTGAACAAAGAGTGCGCCTTTCACCGATCAACGAGGCATTTGTGACTTTCAACCAATCAGAGAAGAGCTCCAATGCGCATGTGCACGCTAACGGGTTTCCTTGGAGATCTAACGTTCTCAGCTCGGACAGATGCGACATGGAGTCGCCTGCTATAAATGTTATCGCATTGTTCGGGAGAGTAATGTACCGGAGTGATATTGTGTTTTTGAAAATAGCACTACCGAGTGATGTCAGTGAATTCCCAGCAGCGGAAAACGTTTCCAAATGTTTAAGATTCCATAAAAGATTTGTAGGCAAATCAGAAATACTGTTCATGTCAAATGATAGCGAGGTTAAAGTGACCAAATCGCGAAAAGGTTCGCTTTGATTGACTTTAATCCACAACCATTGAAAGATAGAAATGACAGAGAGGTTAGGTTCTCAAAGGTTTTTTCGGGAATGTTAACAATTTTCGGATTGTCGTCGAGCCGAATTTCTCTCAGATGCGTATTTTGAGAGAACATAGAAACTTGAAAATAATCATTCCACAAATCTCCGGACTGAATACTATTTCCAGACAAATCGATGCTTTCCAGGTACGTAGATCAGTAAGGAAGTCCCGAGGCGGGGCTAGACGCAGGTCTGCGTTTCGAAAATTAAGACTCCTTATATTTGGGACGAACTGAAATGTTCCATTTGAAATACTACCCACTTTTGTTTGAGACAGATCCAACATTTCGAGTCGATGTAAACCATTTAATGCCTTGATGTTCAAATACGTGATTGGATTCGAGTGCAGGTCAAGTGAGGTCAAATTCTCCAAGCCGAGAAAAACGTTTGCTGGAATATTATCCAATCGGTTTCTCGCCAGTTTTAAGGTGTGCAGTCGAGTGACATTCCAGCGAGTATCTTGCGTCAATGTTTTGGAGCTCTAATATCTGATTGTTTTCCAGGCTAACCTCCTCGAGTGCAGTCATTTCGCGAAATGCCGTGGTGACAACGTGATAGATGGAATTATCAGCCAATGACATGTTCCGCACACCATTAAGAAACCTTGTCCCAGGGGGGGTATGGAGGTAAAATCATTTGCAGAAACCCCAAGTAATCTATCGTTTTATTTTGAGAAATATGAAATTTGTTGGATCTTTTGAATTCATCAAAGCAGCACGAAGCTCTATCGATCGCAGCATATCGTTCTTCCGCATACCGTAAAATAAACTTGCAATCGCAACTTCACTCAAAGGATTGTAACTCATATCCAATGCTTGAGCTTTTAAAGAAATCACAGCTCTGTAATCGACCAATAAAATTCTATTTCCTCCAAGAAACAAGCTAGACAGTGTACTATTTTCCAAAAACTGAAAATTTCCCTGCCTCATTACGAGAATGTTGTTTCTACTCAGGCTGACGATGGCCCCGTTCGTAAGATTTGGAAACCGTTCGCAGTATGGCAAGTTAATATTGTTTAGAAATAGCAAAAGCTTACTCAGACGTTTTAGGGGCAAAAGGGTCTTGCAGGGAATCGTGTCGAAACGGTTGTGACCCAGGTTGACCTCGGTCAATTTGGTGTTTGTGACGAACAGATTGTCCGGTAGACTGGAAAGCGAGTTCCCGGACAGGTCGAGCACCTCTAAATCACCTACACCGTCAAACGCAGAACTCTCGACATCAGTAAGCTCAGACGAACCGACACTCAGCACCCTCAACTTGGTAAGATTGGCGAAACTGTCATTTCGCAGCCGAAAAAGCAGATTGAAGCCCAGATGAAGAGTTTCTGTTTCGGGTGGAATATTATAAGGAACTGCGGTGAGATTTCGTTCACTGCAGTTGACAAATTTTCCGCCATTTTTCGAAGTCACACACTTCAGCTGCATCCACGGGCGTCATCGACGGCGATGATGATGGCCAGTAGATCAGCGACTCGTGATCGTATTCGTCGTCCACGTCCACTTCATCATCCTGATCGTAGGGTCGTTCGTTATAGTCGATGGATCGCACGATAACGGCAAAGAAAATGACAAACATCAAACATTTCATCGCCATCCTGCATGAAAATGTGGACTGTTAAAAAGTCTATGTATTTACCAAGCAGATGATTGAGAGAGAATAACATGAGAGGGAAAACGAAGTGTTGCAATATCGCTTGAGTAGCAAAGTGATGACAATAACAGGTACGTTCCTTCGCTTCGAATTTTCTGTCCCACTCCCGGATGTGAGTTCATCGATCAGCCTCCGTTTGATGTGCAAACAGCTTGGTAATACCTAG